>CM056049.1:619211624-619488558 GCA_029574335.1 Rana kukunoris | reverse complement strand
TTTCTCCTTCTTCTTCTTCTTCGCCGAAGCGGGGCGCTTCCAATTGAAATCCCCGCTGTCTGCCGGACCACGCCCCCCTCTGACGCCACGGGCAAGCTCTTAGGAAAGTCCCCGTGTGGTGCCAGTGCGTCAAGGGGGGCGGGTCACATGTTCCAGAAAGCGGGCAATTCAATTGGAAGCGGCGACTCTGGCAAAGAAAAAGCCGCGCACAAGCTTCAAATTGAAATGGCCGCCCTCTGACATGTGACCACGCCCCCCTCTGACGCACATGGCACACACTCCTAAGAGCTTGCCCGGCGTCAGAGGGGGGGCGTGGTCCGGCAGACAGCGGGGATTTCAATTGGAAGCGGCGCCTCCGGCAAAGAAGAAGAAGGAGAAGAAGATGCGGACGAGAAGGACAGCGGAAGAAGAAGATGAAGAACACGCCGGGCAAGATGCGGGAATAGAAGACCCAAGACAGAAGCAGAGGAAGAAGAAGGAGGAGGAAGAAGAAACCCGAAGGAAAGAAGAAAAAGATAATAAAGGACTTGTCAAAAACCGGCTCTTGTCTTTTTTACACTTTACACTTTTTTTTTCTCGTGAAATGGTAGAGGTACAAGGTACCCCATTACCATTTCACACAGGGGGGGGGCGGGATCTGGGGGCCCCTTTGTTAAAGGGGTCTTCCAGATTTCGATAAGCCTCCTGCCCGCAGACCCCCACAACCACCGGGCAAGGGTTGTGGGGAAGAGACCCTTGTCCTCATCAACATGGGGACAAGGTGTTTTGGGGGGCACCCCAAAACACCCTCCCAATGTTGAGGGCATGTGGCCTGGTGCGGTTCAGGAGAGGGGGGGGGCCGCGCTCTGTCCCCCCCTCTTTTCTGCGGCCGGCCAGGTCAACGTGCTCGGATAAGGGGTCTGGTGTGGATTTTAGGGGGACTCCACGCCATTTTTTTTTTATTTGGAGTGGAGTTCCCCTTAAATTCCACACCAGACCTGAAGGGTCTGGTTATGGATATTTGGGGGGAACCCCCCGTCATTTTTTTTAAAAATTGATGGCGGGGTTCCCCTTAATATCCATACCAGACCTAAAGGGTCTGGTTATTGAATTTGGGGGGACCCCCACGCTTTTTTTTTGGTGTTTTTAATGAATGAATTCTCCTGCAAATTCCAAGAGCTGACAATTCATTATAGCCGCGAGTCAGTTTTAAATGGCTTTTTTCCTTCAGAATGTCATTTTTTCACATGCTGACATTACACCCAGGGCCGCCATCAGGGGGGTACAGGCAGTACACCTGCAGGGCCGCCATTAGGGGGGTACAGGCATTACAACCGCCCGGGGGTCCCCAGGGGCCCCCCAGGGGCCCGGATGGGAACCACCCTAAAACAAAAAAAAAACAATTTTTTTTTTTTTTTTTGTTTAAGGGCTCCGAAGGTCCCCAGGGCCCGGAGGCCACTAAGGGCCCCAGATGGCAAGCCCTTTTTTTAAAATAAAATATATATATTTAAAAAAATATATATATTTTTTAATATATTTTTTTTTTTTTTTTTAAGGAAAGGGCCCAGAGGTCCCCAGGGCCCTGGAAGGCTACCCCCTTGTTTTTTTACTTTTTTTCGATAAATGTTATATTTAAAAAATATATATATATGTATTTTCTCTCTTTTGTATTTTTATTTGATAAAGAGCACAGAGGTCCCCAGGGCCCCGGATGGCTACCCCCTTTTTTATATATATTTTTCTTTATTTCTTATTTCTGTCAAAATTTTTGTAAAGGGCCCCTCCGCTCCTCAATTTGTGGTACCACCCCCCCCCCCCGCTTCTCAATTTCATGCGGCAGCACCCCCCCCCGGTTCTCTGCTCCAGGGGGCCCATGCCTGAAGCTGTGTAAGGGGCCCCAAAATTCATGATGGCGGCCCTGTACACCTGTAAGGGGCCCGGGGGTCCGGAGGTGCCCAGATGCCTGGAGGCCCCCCAGCGCCCCAGATGGTAACCCCCCTCTTTTTTTTTTTGTATATATATTTGTTAGTTGGTTTTTGTAGGATTTTTTATTAAAGGGCCAATTTTTGGAATTTAATATTTTTTAGCAGTCTGGAGGTCCCCAGGGCCCCGGGTGGCAACCCCCCAAATTTTTTGTTATTAAAGGGCCAATGTTTTGGTTTAGGGGTCTGGAGGTCCCCAGTGGCCCGGAGATCCCCAGGGCTCCAGATGACAACCCCCCACCTTTACAAAAAAATCAAAAAAAAAACATATGATATATTTTTTGGTTATTTTTTAAACATATATATATATAATATAATTTTGAAAGCTCCCAGAGGGCCCCTTTTTTTGCTTCTAAAAATGTTATAAACATTTTCCCCAGGTTTGTTACTTTTTACTTTAATTTCTTTTTTAAAGTGTATTTTGTGCGTGAAGTCGAGAGAGAGGAGCTGGACTTGCAATCGCCATCCTTCTCCATGCCCCCGGTGGCAATGGTGGGTGTGAGGGGGGCCTCACCCCACCTGCTACACTTGGGAGCCCGATGGGACAGAGGGACTCCCCCTATGAAGGAGTGTAGCCCACCCAGCCAGCCCTGTAGGTCCTTCACCTCCCTTTATTTTAGGAGACCTCATGGCCAAAGTGTGTGCAAGTGTGGTGTTTTTTTTGTGGGGGGGGGGGGGGTGGGCATACTAAGCACAGGCGTACCTTGCATAGCACACCCACCGGGAGCCGGGCTGACACCACCAAACTCAATTCATATGTAGCCGAGACCGGGATCCGAACCCTTGGCTGCAGAGGTGAACGGCTTGTCAGCGCAGTGCCATTCACGTTGAGCCACCACAGCTCCCACCCAATGTTATTTTTTTTTAGATTTTTGGTAGTTATTTTTTATTAAAGGGCCCAGAGCTCCCAAGGCAACCCCCTTTTTTATTATTTTATATATGTAGATATTGTAATTTATTTTTCATTAAAGAGCCCAGAAGTTTCTTTTTATTAAAGGGCCCAGTGGTCCCCAGGGCCCCCGGATGGCTACCACCCTTTTTAATATATATTTTTTTTCTATATGTATTTTTTAGTAAAGGAACCCCCCGCTTATCAAATTGCGGCAGCCCCCCCCCCTTCTTAATATCAGGCGGCACCCCCCCCCCCTATTCTCTGCTCCAGGGGGCCCATGCCTGAAGCTGTGTAAGGGGCCCCATAATTCCTGATGGCGCCCCTAATTGCCTCCCCCCCCCCATGGTACGAAATTTCAAGGAATTTTTCACTTTTATTGGTGCACTTTAACCACTTCCATACCGCGCCTATTCTGGCACTTCTCTCCTTCATGTAACAATTATATTTTCTTCCTTGAAACTTACTCAGGACCCCCAAACATTATATATATTTTATTAACAAACACCCTAGGGAATAAAGTGGCGGCCATTTTTTCGGACACATTTCCAACAGTATTTGTGCCAAAAATTTTCTAACGTTTTTTTTTTTTTTTTGGCTTTCCAAAAAAAAAAACCTGTTTCATGAATGACAAAATAAGAAAGCAGTAAAGCTAGGCCAATTTTTAGGGATAAGGTAAAAGATGATGTTACACCGAGTAAATAGATACCTAACTTGTCACGCTTTCATATTGCGCACACTCATGGAATGGCGCTAAACTTCGTTATTAAAAATCTCCATAGGCAACGCTTGACTTTTTTTCTCAGGTTACCACTTTTGAGTTACAGAGGAGGTCTAGTGCTAACATTATTGCTCTCGCTCTAACGCACGCTATGATACCTCACATGTGGGGTTTGAAGGATGTTTACATATGTGGGTGGGACTTGCATGCGTGTTCGCTTCTGAGTGCGAGCTACTAGGGACAGGAGCATTTAAATTCCTTTGTTATTTTATTTTTTTACTTAATATTTTAATTTTTTGCACTTGTTTGTCCCTTTGTTTGTATTATTTTTCACTTTTCTTCCTATTACAAGGAATGTAAACATCCCTTGTAATAGGACTAGTGTGTGACAGGTCCTCTTTATAGAGAAAGGCGGGGTCAATTAGACCCCACATCTGTCCTCCAGGCTGGAAATCATGGAATTGGTAAAAAAAAAAACATCTCATGCTTTCAGCTGCAATCATGTTCGTTCAGCACAGTAGCGTAGTGTGTAGCATGTTCACCTAGCAGCAAAAGGGTTGCTGGTTCGAATCCCGCCCGTGACACTATCTGCCTGGAGTTTGCATGTTCTCCCTGTGCGGGTTTCCTCCCACAATCTAAAAACATGCTGTAAATTGGATCCTGTCTAAATAAGCCCTAATGTGCAGTAGGAGATTTAGGTTTTGTGCTTCCCTAGGCCTGACCAAATTTTGGCACCCCCCTAATAGAAAAATGACCCACCCTTCCTGTCAAGGCCACACCCTGTTTTTTTATGACCCACCCAGGAATTTTCAGGGGACACACACAAGTTCTGTGGGGGGGGACTTGGGGGGGCCCTTAATTTGCCTACTTTTTCGATCACTTCCTGTTTGGCTATGGGGCAGGAAGTGAAGGCCAATCTCCCCAAACGGACAGGGATAATACAAAATAAACTGACAGAGCTTCTAACCCCCCCCCCCCCCCCCACCAACTCTATCCAAAATGAAAGAAATCCAAAAAATAAAAGTGATGATTATTGTTCCAGTTTAACCCCAAATTTCAGATCATTTTATTGAGAGGCTTAAGAAAATATAACCATGCCAATAGGCCACGATCCAGCGTTGCTAATATGTATGAATGTGTGTTAGGGACCCCCACAAACACCACCCAATGTTAAATCAACTATTTTCTTGTTTGTTTTGGGGATGCCTGCACCCCTGATAGGGTAAAGACACCTCACAAATGTTGTCACTTTCTACTTAATTCATTCACTTCCTGCCACACACAGCCAAACAGGAAGTGAGGGAAACACCTGAGTAATGTTTTGTTGGGGACACACAGATCAATATAAATAGTTTCCCATTTTGGAAATGGCATTTTGCTGTGTACACCCCAAATTAGTAGGAATCTTGGACTTTGGGGTCCATTTACTAAAGGCAAATCCACTTTGCACTACAAGTGGACAAGCAAGGAAGAAAACTCAAAACTTGGCGGGATTGGAAGTAAAAACCATCAGTGCTTCCCTTCTGATTTTCATTGCCTACGCTTCTACTGCAGAGCGGCTTTGCCTTTACTAAACCCCAAAGTAACTAATCATTTGGGGTGTACACTGCAGTGCAATTTGCTTAATGGTGACACTAGTTAGATTGACCTGTGCCCCGAAGAAAAGACCATTGGTAGGGTTTTAACCTCACTTCCTGTTCAGCTGTGTGACAGGAAGTGAAGCCAATTTTAGGAAAAGGGACACAAAGCCCAACCTAAAAACACTAGCAGGGGTTCTAACACTCAATTGGCTTCCCTCAAACAACCCACAATTAGAATAGGATTGTCTTGTGCTAGTTTCAAGCACAGCGCTGTAAATCAGCACTTCAAGCCTGTCCACCAATACACCACCCCCCCCACCCCCCCTCCAACAGGCCCTGTTTGCAGCTTTTCCTACATCTTGCACATGTGCTTTAAAAAGTCAGTCTGGACATCAGTTCTAGGAAACAATACTTACCGCTTTGTCCTTCCTTTTCTGGTGACTAAACATTTCATGCATACACACCAGGAAAGAGCTTAGAGACAAATCACACTTGATGGTTTAGGCCCAAACTATTTCAGCTGCAGCGGTTGAAATCCATAGCATGAAAAAAATATCACAAAACAAACTTCAAAATTTGAAAGTAATTTTATTGGTCCACAAAACAAGGAAAGCAAAAAAAAAAATTACAAATAAACACACCAAAAAATATATAAAAACACCTAAAAACAAAAAAGACCAACGTTTATTTCACAGTCATTGGAAAATAAATCATGCTTTTGAAATAACAGGATAGACCCACAGGATTAAAACATTAGTCATTAACATCTTGAGAAACATTTAGCAAAATTATGTAGCAGAGAAAACATCAAAAAATACAAAACTTGCTCCAAAACATCTCTGTTTCACTCCGCCATTACTTCCAGCCAGCAAATCTGCCCCCTCTGAGGGGCAGCTGACACGTGCAGTATCCACGCTTTTTATAACATGTGTGCTAATGAACCAATTGGAAACACATGAAGAAATGTCAGCCTCTAGTTTGTGTGCACTTGGAACTGCTTACACCTGTTAAGGATGTCCTTAAATTACTAAGCCAAAAAAAGAGCTTTCTGAGCATGCTCAGAAAGATGCAAGTCATTTTCAGGATGAAACTTCCAACTTTTTTTCTAACTGTTCGAGCATGCCCAGTTCACTCGAAATGCAGTACCAGAATCAAATCTGCAATGGCGGATGAAAGCATTAGAGGTGTTAAATTTTTTTTTGGTCCCCATGAAGTGATGCTTTACAAGCTGAACGGGAGGTCTTATAGAATTTTTACGTAACAAACCTAAATAGTAATAATTTAAACGCCCCTGTCCCTAGTAGCTCGCAGTCAGAAGCGAACAAGCAGCATTTTTATTGTTTCCGGTTACCAGTTTAGATTTACAGATGAGGTCTAGTGCTATAAATATTCCTCTTGCTGTTACGCACGCTATGATACCTCACATGTGTGGTTTGAAGAATGTTTCCATATATGGGGGCGGGCCTTAAATGTGTAAGCCCCGCCCACATATTGAACCCCCGTTCAAACCCCACATGTGAGGTATCATAGCGTACGTTAGAGCGAGAGCAATACTTTTAGCACTAGACCTCCTCTGTAAATCTAAACTGGTAACCTGAAACACATAAAAAAGCGTTGCCTATGGGTATTTTCAAGTACTGAAGTTTGGCGCCATTCCATGAGTGTGTGCAATATTAAAGTGTAACATGTTGGGTATCTATTTACTCGGTGTAACATCATCTTTCACATTATGGCCATAAATTGGGCTAACTTTAGTGTATTCTTAATTTGTAACCACTTGAGCCCCAGAGCATATTACTGGTCACTGACGGGGCCAGTTTTTTGCATTTCAACACTGCGTCATTTTGACTGACAATTGCGTGGTTGTGCGACGTGGCCCCCAAAAAAATTGGGCGTCCTCATCCTCCCCCCCCCCCCCCTAAAAATTCAATTTTTTTTTTTTGTTGGTGGTATTTGATCACCTCTGCGTTTTTTCTTATTTTTGCTTGACCCAAAAATATAGCGACAATTTGGTAACTAAAAAAACATCTTTTTTACGGTTTGCTATAATAAATCTCCCCCAAAATATATTCAAAAAATGTTTGCCCTCAGTTTAGGCCGATAAGTATTCTTGGACATCTTTTTGGTTGCAAAAAATCACAATAAGCGTTTGATTGGTTTGGGCAAAAGTTCTAAGTAGGGGTTGGTCTTATGGGTTTTTTTGGAATAATTTTTTGTTTTACTAGTAATGGTGGCTATCATTGTTTTTTCTGTCTAATGCGACATTGTGGCGGACACATTTTTGTGAGATTTGGCATTTTTGTAGCGAGCAATGGTATATCAATGCATTGCTTACTATAAAAATGACACTGGCAGGGAAGGGGTTAACACTAGGGGCGCGGAAGGGGTTGAATATGTTACCTGGGTGTGTTCTAACTGTAAAGGGGGTGGGACTGTGTAGGGGAAATGACAGATCGCTGTTCATACATTGTAGGGACAGACGAGCAGGCATTCCCCCCCCCCCTGACAGGACCGGGATAAAGGGGAACTCCACCCCAAATTACAAAAAAAAAACGGCGTGGGGGTCCCCCTTCTGGTGCACAACAGGCTCTTAGATTTGATCTGGAACATAAGGGGTTAAACCCACGCCAAAAAACGGCGTGGGGTTCCCCCTCAGATCCAGACCAAACCCTTCTCCCAGGCACGCAGTCTGGCCGGACAGGAATGGGGGTGGGGACGAGCGAGCGCCCCCCCCCCTCCTGAGCCGTACCAGACCACATGCCCTCGACATGGGGGAGTGTGTGCTGTGGGGGAGGGGGGCACTGCCCCCCCACCCCAAAGCACTCTTGTCCCCATGTCGAAAGGGACAAGAGCCTCTTCCCGACAACCCTGGCCGTTGGTTGTCGGGGTATGCGGGCGGGGGGCTTATCAGAATCTGAGAGCCCCCTATATTAAGGGGGCCCCCAGATTCTGGCCCCCCACCCTATGTGAATGAGTATGGGGTACATCGTACCCCTACCCATTCACCGGGTGGAAAAGTGTAAACAAAAAAAAAAACACACAGAAAAAAATAATTTATTAGTCAGCTCCGGGGGTCTTCTGCCGGGACCCCCCACCACCAGCCCATTGGGCCCCGGGCTTCGCCGTCTTCTGCCGGGGGGGGACACCCACCGATGATCTCCGCCATGTCCAGCCAGGCCCCCACCCCAAAATAAGCTCTTTCACATCCGGGGGGGGCCGGCCGAAAAAAGCAGAGAACAACGGGGGCGGAGCCCCTCGGTCTTCCAGACGTTTTCTGCCGGGGGGGCTCCAGCCCCGCACCGGTCTTCGCCGCCGCCTTCCGCCGGGGGGGGACACCCACCGATGCTCTCGGCCATGTTCGGCCAGGCCCCCTACCCCAAATCAAGCTCTTTTACATCCGGGGGGGGCCGGCGGAAATGGCGGAGAACAACGGGGGGCGAAACCCCTCCTCGGTCTTCGCCTTCCGCCGGGGGGGTACACCTACCCCCCCCCCGGTCTTCGCCGCCGCCTTCCGCCGGGGAGAGAGACACCCACCGATGCTCTCCGCCATGTTCGGCCAGGCCCCCTACCCCAAATCAAGCTCTTTTACATCCGGGGGGGCCGGCGGAAATGGCGGAGAACAACGGGGGCGTCGCCACTCCTCGGTCTTCTAGCCGTCTTCTGCCGGGGGGGGGAAACACCCACCCATGCTCTCCGCCATGCTCGACTGTGCCCCCACCCCAAAATGAAGCTCTTTTACATCCGGGGGGGGCCGGCCGAAAACAGCGGAGAACAACGGGGGTGTCGCCCCACCTCGGGCTCCTCCGCTTCTGCCTGGCTCCTCCCGAGGCCAGGGCTTCTTTCGCCGTCTTCCGCCGGAGGGCGCCACTCTCCGGGCTTCTCGACGTTGTCTTCCGCCGCGGGGGCCAGGCCTTCTTCTTTGCCGCCCCCCTCGATTTTTTCGGCCTGGACGGGGGTCGCACATCCCATCCAGGACTTGGACGTGGCGGGCTTCTCGTCGCCGTCTTCTGCCGCTGCCCCCTTCACCACGAAGCTCCGTGCTTGTTTGATGAGGGCAGCGGGCTTCCGTCGTCTTCTCCGGGGCGAGGGTCGTACATCCCACCCCGGATTTCGTCGCCGTCTTCTGCCGCTGCCCCCTTCACCACGAAGCTCCGTGCTTGTTTGATGAGGGCAGCGGGCTTCCGTCGCAGTCTTCCGCCGCGGGGTGACACTCGCGGGCTTCTTCTTCCATTCGATGTTGACACGGCGAGGTCCGGCGCTGAAATGCCTTCTGAGCGGCGGGCAAGGACTTATATTGGCATTGGGCGTGGGCGTGGTTATGCCAACATGTGACCTTAACCCATGTGACAGTGATGTGACGTGACATCACTGTCACATGGGTTAAGGTCACATGTTGGCATAACCACGCCCACGCCCAATGCCAATATAAGTCCTTGCCCGCCGCTCAGAAGGCATTTCAGCGCCGGACCTCGCCGTGTCAACATCGAATGGAAGAAGAAGCCCGCGAGTGTCACCCCGCGGCGGAAGACTGCGACGGAAGCCCGCTGCCCTCATCAAACAAGCACGGAGCTTCGTGGTGAAGGGGGCAGCGGCAGAAGACGGCGACGAAATCCGGGGTGGGATGTACGACCCTCGCCCCGGAGAAGACGACGGAAGCCCGCTGCCCTCATCAAACAAGCACGGAGCTTCGTGGTGAAGGGGGCAGCGGCAGAAGACGGCGACGAGAAGCCCGCCACGTCCAAGTCCTGGATGGGATGTACGACCCCCGTCCAGGCCGAAAAAATCGAGGGGGCGGCAAAGAAGAAGGCCTGGCCCCCGCGGCGGAAGACAACGTCGAGAAGCCCGGAGAGTGGCGCCCTCCGGCGGAAGACGGCAAAAGAAGCCCTGGCCCCTAGTAGGAGCCAGGCAGAACCCGGCGACGAAATCCGGGGTGGGATGTACGACCCTCGCCCCGGAGAAGACGACGGAAGCCCGCTGCCCTCATCAAACAAGCACGGAGCTTCGTGGTGAAGGGGGCAGCGGCAGAAGACAGCGACGAGAAGCCCGCCACGTCCAAGTCCTGGATGGGATGTACGACCCCCGTCCAGGCAGAAGAATTTGAAGGGGGCGGCGGAAGACCCTCAAAAGTGAAAACGTTCACCAGGTGAATGGGTAGGGGTACGATGTACCCCATACTCATTCACATAGGGTGGGGGCCCGAAATCTGGGGGCCACCTTATTAAACGGGGCTCCCAGATTCTGATTGGCTCCCGCCCGCATACCCCGACAACCAATGGCTAGGGTTGTCGGGAAGAGGCTCTTGTCCCGATCGACATGGGGACAAGAGTGCTTTGGGGTGGGGGGGCAGCGCCCCCCTCCCCCAAAGCACACACTCCCCCATGTCGAGGGCATGTGGTCTGGTACGGCTCAGGAGGGGGGGGGCCGCTCGCTCGTCCCCACCCCCATTCCTGTCCGGCCAGACTGCATGCCTGGGATGAGGGCTTGGTACGGATCTGGGGGGGAACCCCACGCCGATTTTGGCGTGGGTTAACCCCTCACGTTCCGGACCAAGCCGGAGAGCCTATTGTACCCCTGGGGGGGAAGCCGCGCCGGTTTCACATTTGAAATTTGGCGCGGAGTTCCCCTTCAGTGTCAGCGCAGCCCGAGAACAGCTCGGAGCTTGCCGTGCGCCGCTCCAGGCAGTGCAAACACTGCTACGCCGCCTGGTATTTACCAAGGATTTCCCGGCGTACTGAAGAGGCGCGCGGTGAGCTCCGATTTTTCCCTCTGCGCATGCCCAGTATGCAAGTGAACCTTCCGAGGTTCTAGCGTACTTTGCAAGGGCACGGGGATCGGGTCCCAAAAGTCACTTTCCCTTTCAAATCGGCCCGCCACACAAGTTGAAACACATGTCACTACACTTCCCCTGCATCACCCCCCTCCCTCCCCTCATAAACTCCCGCCCGAATCCCCGATGTTTACATTACTAAATGCCGCACGCCAGCTCTGTACTGGCGTGCTGTGCGCCCTCTTCTGGGCGCATTAGGCACTTTAGTAAATGAGGAAACACGCTGCACTGGCAGCGTGTTTCTTTTGTAAATGTCAAAAACAGGTTTACTCCTGCTTGTGCACCATGAGTCTTGGCGCACAGGCTTGGTAAATCAGCCCCATTGTCTATAAATGGAGAAAGTTCAGCACTGCTGCTTCTCTCCCTAGGAGTGGCCGTCCTGTAAAGATGACTGCAAGAGCACAGTGCAGACTGCTCAATGAGGTGAAGAAGAATCCTAGAGTGTCAGCTAAGGACTTACAAAAGTCTCTGGCATATGCTAACATCCCTGTTAGCAAATCTACGATATGTAAAACACTAAACAAGAATTAATTTCATGGGAGGATACAGTGGTTGACCGCAAAATTGTGTCAATCTCGCTCCCTTTCTCGGCGAGATTGAGCACTTGCGAGCCCCATCGTGGGAGCCAGCGCCGCGCTGGCTTGCCGCAATCGAGACAAAGCCGTCATAGAAGCAACGGGGATCCGACGCGGATTCCCGCCAATTCTACACGTGGGCGAAGTTTGTTATGAATCCTGAGAAGGAAGTCCCTGCCGGATTTTAAATAAAAATCCGGCATGGGTTCCCCCCTCAGGAGCATAACGGGCCCTTAGGTCTGGTATGGGTTGTAAGGAGACCCCCCTATGCCGAAAAAACGGCGTGGGGGGTCCCCCCACAATCCATACCAGACCCATATCCAAAGCACGCCGGCCGGCCGGTCAGGAGGGGAGTGGGGGTGAGCGAGCGCCCCCCCTCCTGAGCCGTACCGGGCAGCATGCCCTCAACATGGAGGGGTCAGGTGCTCTGGGGCAGGGGGCGCACTGCGGCCCTCCACCCCAGAGCACCCTGTCCCCATGTTGATGAGGACAGGGCCCCTTCCCGACAAGCCTGGCCGTTGGTTGTCGGGGTATGCGGGCGGGAGGCTTATCAGAATCTGGAGGCCCCCTTTAATAAGGGGGCCCCCAGATACCAGCCCCCACCCTAAGTGAATGAGTATGGGGTACATTGTACCCCTACCCATTCACCTGCAAGAAAAGTGTAAACACAAATAAACCACACAGTGTATTGAAATATTTTATTAGTTGGCCGCCGGGGGGGGGGGGTGTGTATGATCGCTTTTAAAAAAGCGCCCCCCTCCGGCGGGCTTCTGCGGGGGGGGTGGGTGCCGCTGATTTTCGTTGCCGTCTGGTTCTCTTCCGCCGCCGGGGGGGGCGCTTTGATAAAAGCGCCCACCACCCGGCGGGCTTCCTTCGACATCTTCGGCAGCGGGGGGGTCTTCTCCCACTCTCCGGGGTCTTCTCCGGCTCTCCGGGGGTCTTCTCCGCTCTCCGGGGGTCTTCTTCTTCTTCAGGACTCGCCGCCGCTATCTTCGTGTTAGCTCAATTACTGGCGGCAGCGAGTCCCCTCTTCTGTGACGTCGTCTTCTTCTTCTCTTCTCCAGATGTTGACGCGGCGCTTCCTTACGCTGTTCCACGCCCCCCCCCCCCCCCCGGCGGCCAACTAATAAAATATTTCAATACACTGTGTGGTTTATTTGTGTTTACACTTTTCTTGCAGGTGAATGGGTAGGGGTACAATGTACCCCATACTCATTCACTTAGGATGGGGGGCCGGTATCTGGGGGCCCCCTTATTAAAGGGGGCTTCCAGATTCCGATAAGCCTCCCGCCCGCATACCCCGACAACCAACGGCCAGGGTTGTCGGGAAGGGGCCCTGTCCTCATCAACATGGGGACAGGGTGCTCTGGGGTGGGGGGCCGCAGTGCGCCCCCTGCCCCAGAGCACCTGACCCCCCCATGTTGAGGGCATGCTGCCCGGTACGGCTCAGGAGAGGGGGGGGGGGGCGGTCGCTCGCCCCCACTCCCCTCCTGACCGGCCAGCCAGCGTGCTTTGGATACGGGTCTGTTATGGATTGTGGGGGGACCCCCCACGCCGTTTTTTCGTCGTAGGGGGGTCTCCTTACAACCCATACCAGACCTAAGGGCCCGTTATGCTCCTGATGGGGGAACCCATGCCGGATTTTTATTTAGAAATCCAGCGGATACTTACTTCTCAGGATTCATAACAAACTCCGCCCACGTGTAGAATTGGCGGGAATCCGCGTCGGACCCCCCGTCGCTTCTATGACGCCCTCGCTGGAATGTGCTTTTACTATTCCAGCGAGTGCGAGATGTCGGCAGCCTGTCGCCGAGAATCAGCACGATGCTGTCGTGCTAAAAACACATTCTCGGCGGCAGGCACTGTACCACAGAGGAAGCTACTGCTGTCAAAAAAACATTGCTGCTCGTTTATAGTTTGCACAAGAGCATCTGGATGTTCCACATCAGTACTGGCAAAATAGTCTGTGGACAGATGAAACCAAATTTGAGTTGTTTGGAAGAAACACACAACACTGTGTGTGGAGAAAAAGAGGCACAGCACACCAACATCAAAACCTTGTCCCAACTGTGAAGTATGGTGGTGGGGGCATCATGGTTTGGGGCTGCTTTGCTGCGTCAGGGCCTGGACGGATTGCTATCATCGAAGGAAAAATTAATTCCCAAGTTTATCAAGATATTTTGCAGGAGAATTTAAGGCCATCTGTCCACCAGCTGAAGCTCAACAAAGATGGGTGTTGCAACAGGACAACAACCCGAAGCATAGAAGTAAATCAACAACAGAACGGCTTAAACAGAAGAAAATAAGCCTTCTGAAGTGGCCCAGTCAGAGTCCTGGCCTCAACCTGATTGAGATGCTGTGGCATGACCTCAAGAAAGCAATTCACACCAGACAGTCCAAGAATATTTCTTAACTGAAACAGTTCTGTAAAGAGGAATGGTCAATAATTACTCCTGACCGTTGTGCACGTCTGATCTGCAGCTACAGGAAACATTTGGTTGAAATTATTGCTGCCAAAGGAGGTTTAACCAGTTATTAAATCCAGGGATTCACATATTTTCCACCTGCACTGTGAATGTTTACATGGTGTGTTCAATAAAAACATGGTAACATTTAATTCTTTGTGTGTTATTAGTTTAAGCAGACTGTGATTGTATATTGTTGTGACTTAAATGAAGATCAGATCACATCTTATGACCAATTTGTGCAGAAATCCATATCATTCCAAAAGGGTTCACATACTTTTTACTGCAACTGTATGTATATATACTCTGTATTCATGAAAAAATGGAAGTAAACACAAAGGCCGTCTGATGATACCACCCCCCTGCGATCAACCCGAGTAGATAAAGAAAATAATAAAAATGTGTGGCTGCTGCTATTATTAAAAATATGTGTGAGAAAATATACTTGTAGTGATACCTATGTGAAACCAATATATCAATAGCTGTATAAAGCAGCGCTCAAAAAATGAATAAAACAATACAATGCACATATAAATCCTTCAAGTGATTGAAATGAGCAAGTGAATGAACACTCTATATGTGAACAAAGTGCAATATAGAACATGCACAATAAAGTCTATAATCCGTGGATTTTGAAAGACGGGATAAATGAAGACAAACAGTGACAGTCCATACAAAGTGATGTCTAATGAAATTTTCTAATGTTCTTCCACCGCACCGCAAGTGCTGAAGTGATTCCACCACCCTGCAGAAATGCGCACTCACCAAAAATAAATGCCTCACACTCTCGTAATATGGCAAATGAGTTTTAACCAGGAAACCTCAGGTCCATCAGAGGAGATTCATTTCAAGGCAATGATTTATCAAATCAGGGACAATTGCCACATAAATAAAGGAAAAAAAGGGTGCACAATAGTGTGATATTGTAAAGCAACTTTAATAAAAACACCAAGTTAAATCCTCCAAATTATGCACTCACAAAAATCACTTAAAACCACGCATTGAAAAATCCAAATGTAGCAAACAATTTCTCCAGGTGAACCAGTGGTCACGGCGGACCAACAAACAGCCCAAACGTACTCACAGCCCTTTCTGATGTAATGCAATAATGCTGCAAAGGGTGCCTGTCTCTGGTCGACTCGTTCCACAATCAAACATCCAGGAAAAGACTGAAGTGATGACCTAGTGACCACGCCCCCTGTATCTGTATTCAGTGTAGTGTATATATACAGTGTATTCAGCGATGTATAGTATATAATACAATTAGGGTGGTGTATCAATCAATATATACAGTCATATATCCCCTAAGTGAAAATGTCCAATTTGGGCCCAATTAGCGATTTTCCCTTCCGGTGTCATGTGACTGCTGACTCCCTGCTGACTTTTAAAAGTTACTTGGTGTGTGCCTTTTTTGACATGTGTGCAGCAGATCGCACAATGCTTTTTGCAACCTATGTCTGAAGCAAACTAAGCATGGCCAGAGCAGCAGCCGTTTGGGCACCACATGCTTGACCAAACATATAACAACCTGCCATGCAGTCCATTGGCAACGACACTTGAAAGACCTACATCATAGAAAAAGGCAGACTTCTCCTTGCTAATTATCTGGGATCTCCATCCCTACAATACCTCCAGTCCTCTCAAAATACCTGCACTGAGAAGAATGAAGGAAAAGTAATAGGTCTCCCAAGTAGGCTAGCAGTACACCACCAATTGATTTTAGCAGGCAAATTTTCCTACCCTAGTTGAACCATAAAAATAAATTTGGTTTGAGCCATCCACATGCTCAGCATCTAAATGCTACAGTAGCTTGGCCAAATTGCTAGCACTACACCTGCTGCCTTTTCAGATGGTAGACTCTGCCCCCTTTGTGAATTTGTGAAATGTGCTGTACCTCAGTGGCAGGTTCCAAAACGCCATTTATTTATTACAGAAGGCCATTCCGGCTCTCTACCGGCATGTAGAAGGCAATGTTTTGGCCTTGTTGGACAGGGCAATCAGCAGTAATTATGTCCACCAGGTGTAACTCAACCTTGGCAATGCGGCAGCGTCTGCACACACATCAGAGGGCCATCAATGAGTATCTGTGTGAATATGGCACCAGGACAGGGTCAGGAAAGCTTGGCTTCTTTTCGCCATGCCAGTGGCTACTGATCAAGGATGCATGCGCTGTCCTGTCACCATTTAAAGGAGGCCACAAGGATGGTGAGCTGTGAAAATGCATGCATCAGTGACACTGTCCCTCTAGTCTTCCTGCTGGAGCACACGCTTTGTGGAATCATGGAAAGGGCACTTGAAGCAGAACAGCGGGAGGACGAGGTGAACTTCCTTTCCTCTCAAGGCCCACTTTATCCAAACAGCATTCCAGAAGGCCCGCCAAACACACAGGAAGAAGAGGAGGAGGATTGTGTGTCAGCATGTATGTATAGGATAAAACTCAGTAGCAGTCTTCAAGGGATTAGTATGTGGCTGGCAGGAGGTAGTTACGGATAATGTGATCCTTAGTGAATCAGAGGACTCAGAATTTAATGCCTCTGCAAACTTACACTGCATGGCCTTCCTGATTCTGTAAAGCATGTGAAAGGACCCTAGGATTCATGGTATCAAGTAGAGGGATTACTGGCTGGCAAACCTTCTTGAGCCACGTTACAAGGGTAAAGTTGCAGAGCTCCTCCTGCCTTTGCAGAGGAAGCAGGAAGTTTTGAAGAAAGATTTGTTTATCACATTTACAGACCCTGGGAGGTTACTATTTCCTAGTGCTGGACAGCGTGTTGCTGAGGCTTTGTTCTGTCAGAGGAAGAGCGGTGTTGAAGGTGGCCAGCTGACCGATGCCTTTAAACAAATTTTCAAGGTCTGAACGGTTCAAGAAACCATTGCCAGCATATGCATTAAATGGTGCAAGAATATTTAGGGGCAAGAGCAGACTTGGAGACCTTTCAAACAGAGCATCCACTGGGTTACTGGGTCTTGAGAATGGACCTCTGGCCAGACCTTGCTCAATATGCAACCAAGCTACTGGCCTGACCTGCCTTCAGCGTGCTTTTTGAATGGGCATTCAGTGCTGCTTGATCTTTTGTAACAGATCAAAGAATGCGCCTGTCCACAGCCTTCGTTGATAGGCTTACATTCATAAAAATTAATTGGTTTTGGATCAGCAGCTATCAAGCACCCAATGCTGATTAGTGATGAGCGGAATACGCCATATTTGATTTCGCGATATTTCGCGAATATATAGAAGAATATTCGCGAATATTCGTTAATATCGAATATTCGTGATATTTTATCAAAAAAAAAAAAAATTGCGAAATTTCGCTAGTGCGAATGCGAAATTGATTGCGAAATTCTCGTCAACACGCGAAAACGGAGATCATTTCCTGGATTACTAAACTAATAGGCACTAAACACTAACTCTACTTACACAAACTTATATGATTAAACTAAAGCTAATTTTTTTTTTTTTTATACACAAAACACAGAAGGGCAGAGAACGTATTCGCGAATATTCGTTAATAACGAATATTTGTGATATTTTATCAAAAAAAAAATTTAGCGAAATTTCGCTAGTGCGAATGCGAAATTGATTGCGAAATTCTCGTCAACACGCGAAAACGGAGATCATTTCCTGGATTACTAAACTAATAGGCACTAAACACTAACTCTACTTACACAAACTTATATGACTAAACTAAAGCAAATTTTTTATTTTTTTTATACACAAAACACAGAAGGGCAGAGAACGCATTCGCGAATATTCGTAATACGAATATTCGCATTGCGAATATTCGGCAACATAAAAGGATCGCCTCAGCTACTCAGCCCAGGGTCTCTAATCATACCAGCAATGCTTTTAGACGTCGATGGAGATCACTAGGATGTGATCTGTTTTAAAAATAAATTTGAAAAAATACGAATATTCGCAATAGCGAATATTCACCGCGATATTCGATTTATTCGCGAATACTCGAATATGGAATATTCATAACGAATATTCGCAATGCGAATATTCGTGAGCAACACTAATGCTGATTGAATTTTCAATGGATCTGGGATCATTTAAAGACTATGCTGACTATCCTATTCCTCCTCAATCTTGATGATGCTAGCTTCCAACAATATTTTTGGTTTAGGGAACCACCACCTCCACCCAAGGACCAATTTTTCTACCCCTGTTTAACCGCTTCAGCCCAAAGCCCAATTTTTCTACCCCTGTTTAACCGCTTCAGCCCCAAAAGCTTTTACACCCTTCCTGACCAGAGCACTTTTTACAATTTGGCACTGCATCATTTTAACTGACAATTGTGTGGTCGTTTGATGCTGTATCCAAGCAAAATTTTCATCCTTTGTTTACCACAAATAGAGATTTATTTTAACCACTTGACCACTGGGCACTTAAACACCCTTAATAACCAGACCAATTTTCAGCTTTCGGTGCTCTCACATTTTGAATGACAATAACTCAGTCATACAACACTATAACCAAATTAAATTTTTGTCCTTTTTTTCCCACAAATAGAGCTTTCTTTTGGTGGTGTTTCATCACCTCTGCGGTTTTTATTTTTTTTGCTATAAATGAAAAAAGAACAAAATTTTGCAAAAAATAATAATTTTTCTTCATTTCTATTATAAAATTTTGCAAAAAAGTAATTTTTCTTCATAAATTTGGCCTAAAATGTATACTGCTACATATCTTTGGTAAAAAAAATAAAAAATGTTGGATATTATTTAGTCTGGGTGAAAGTTATGGGGTCTACAAGCTATGGTACCAAATCCTGAAAATTGATCAATTTCATCACACCTGAAGTACTGACAGCCTCTCTCATTTCTTGAGACCCTAACATGCCAGAAAAGTACAAATACCCCCCAAATGACCCCTTTTTGGAAAGAAGACATTCCAAGGTATTTAGAAAGAGGCCTGGTGAGTTTTTTAAAGTTGTAATTTTTTCCCACAATTCTTTGCAAAATCAAGATTTATTTATTTTTCATCAAAATTTCATATTATTAGGTTATTTTTCACACACAGCATATGCATACCACAAATTACACCCCAAAACACATTCTGCTATTCCTCCCGAGTATGGCGATACCCCATGTGTGAGACTTTTACACAGTGCGGCCACATACAGAGGCCCAACATGCAGGGAGCGCCCAGGCCAATTCTGACATTTCTCTCCTACATGTAAAAATCATCATTTATTTGCTAGAAAAATACATAAAACCCCAAAACATGATATAAAGATACCTCACGTGTGGTTTGAACACCGTTTTTATATGTGGGCGGGACTTGCGTATGCGTTCGCTTCTGCATGCGAGCTCGCGGGGACAGGGGCTGCTGTATGCCCAGAGTATTGCTAAGTATGCCCAGAGTATTGCGGAGTATGCCCAGAGTATTGCCAGAGTATGCCCGGAGTATTGCCAGAGTATGCCCGGAGTATTGCCAGAGTATGCCCGGAGTATTGCCCAGAGTATTGCGGAGTATGCCCAGAGTATTGCAGAGTATGCCCAGAGTATTGCAGAGTATGCCCAGAGTATTGCAGAGTATGCCCAGAGTATTGCCAGAGTATGCCCAGAGTATTGCCAGAGTATTGCCAGAGTATTGCCAGAGTATTGCGGAGTATGCAGAGTATTGCAGAGTATTGCCAGAGTATTGCAGAGTATTGCCAGAGTATTGCCAGAGTATTGCCAGAGTATGCCCAGAGTATTGCCAGAGTATTCAGAGTATGCAGAGTATGCCCAGGGTATTGCAGAGTATGCCCAGAGTATTGCAGAGTATGCCCAGAGCATTGCAGAGTATTGCGGAGTATGCCCAGAGTATTGCCCAGAGTATTGCCCAGAGTATTGCCCAGAGTATTGCCCAGAGTATTTTAGAGTATTGCCCAGAGTATTTTAGAGTATTGCCCAGAGTATTTTAGAGTATGCCCAGAGTATTGCCAGAGTATGCCTGAGTATTGCAGAGTATGCCCAGAGTATGCCCAGAGTATGCCTGAGTATTGCAGAGTATGCCCAGGTGAGTATTGCAGAGTATATGCAGCAGGGATGGCTGAGCAGGGAGGGATGGATGGATGGATCTGTGACTACATTTGTCACAGATCCAGCCCGCAGCACTGGCGCTGCCATCCGCTCCCTCCCCTCTCCTCTCACACTGTACCGATCGGTACAGAGAGAGGAGGGAGGAACCGGCGTCATCAAATGACGCCGGTCTGTTTACATCTGATCGCGCCGTCATTGGACGGCGCGATCACGTGGTAAACCGCCGCTATCAGCGGCGATTTACCGTGATCCGTGATGCGCCGGGTCCTCTGGACCCGGCGGTCACGGATGTTCCCGTGTGCGCGCCTCAGGAGGCGCGCGGGAGCGCGATTCTGACAGGCCGTTAATTAACGGCCAGTTAGAATACAGCAACCGCCCTAGAGCCGTACTTTCGGCATAGGGCGGTTGCAAAGTGGTTAATGGTATTTGATCACCTCTATTGTTTTAATTTTTGCACTATAAACCAAAAAAGAGTGCCAATTTTGACAAAAAAATACATTTCAATAAGTGTATATTGATCGGTTTTTGCAATAGTTGTCTGCAAACTATGGGAAAGAATTATGGCATTTTTATAGCATTGTTATTATTATTAGTTGTGTTACTAGTAATGGCAGCGATCTGCGATTTAGAGCAGTACTGTGACATTGCGATGGACAGATCAGAGACTTTTGACACTTTTTTGGGACCATTGGCATTTATACAGCGATCAGTGCTATAAAAATGCACTGATTAATGTGTAAATGTCACTGGCAGGGAAGGGGTTAACACTAGGGGGTGATGAAGGTATTAAATGTATGTTCCCTCAGCATGTTCTAACTGTGTGGGGACTTGAGTGACTAGAAGAGAAGCTATATCATTTTTCCTACTTAGTAGGAAGAAACAATATGGCTCCTCTCCTCTGACAGCACAGGGATTTGTGTGTGTACACACACAAAGC
Source organism: Rana kukunoris (assembly GCA_029574335.1). NCBI lineage: Eukaryota > Metazoa > Chordata > Amphibia > Anura > Ranidae > Rana > Rana kukunoris. Next base: position 619,467,576 of record CM056049.1, on the reverse strand, counting down.
CCCGTGCTGGTGCTCGTGCATGAGATCGCACATGGCCAGCAGCGATCATGCCCACCAGCCACGTCCAATGGGAACTCGCCGTGGCCCAAAAACAGGTAGGACGTACCCATATGGGATTTCACCCAGGCTAATAGACTGTGCAGTTTTCAAGTTGATCCAGAGCTTAGTAAATGAGGTAAAGCTTAATTTTACAAAGAATACCCAATCACATGCAAGGAAAACAAAACAAAATGCATTTTTGCTTGCACATGATTGGATTAGTGTTGCTCACGAATATTCGCATTGCGAATATTCGCTACGAATATTGCATATTCGAGTATTCGCGAATATCTCGAATATCGCGGCGAATATTCGCTATTTCGAATATTCGATATTTTTCAAATTTCGCAAAAAAAATCGCAATAAAATTCGCAATAGCGAAAATTCGCAATTTTTTTTTATCAAATATCACGAATATTCGATATTAACGAATATTCGCAACCGCATATGTGAAATTTCGCTTTTTTTTTATATAAAATATACCGAATATACGTAAATATCGAATATTCGTGATATTTTATAAAAAAAAAAAAAAAAAAAATCGCGAAATTTCACATTAGCGAAAATTCGCATTAGCGAAAATTCGCATTGGCGAAAATTCGCAATTTTTTTTTTTTTTTTTTTATAAAATATCACGAATATTCGATATTAACGAATATTCGCGAATATTCTTCGAAATATTCGCGAAATATCGCGAAATCGAATATGGCGTATTCCGCTCATCACTAGATTGGATGATGGAAGTCAGTAGAGATCTCAGATCTCCCTCATTTACTAAGCTGTGGAGTAACTGTACTTGCTAAGTCCTCAGTCTATGTCCCTTTTGTAAATCAACCCCATTACATTTAGTAAATCAATCCACATTACATATAGTGAAATATATTTATGTGATTATTGTGATTTTGCCAGATTTATGGAGATTTTATTTGTATATAAACAAGCATATCCATCAATTGTGGCAAACCTCCCAATCACTCCAAACATAATACAAAGTACATGCATATTATAATCGTCTAATCCCCTGTTAGAGCATATGTCATATGTAGTGGGAATACTTTAATTATTCACAATTTGTTTTTAGAGATAACTTTGGCTCAACTATTCACAATACAAAATGGTATTATGAATAGACAAGTATTCTTATAAAGGTGTGGATCTTGAGCTGTTAGGAGAGGGGTGTCATCAATTTGAAGGTTTGACAAATGGATACCAGAGTGAAACTTCCAAGAACATCAGCAAATGACTATGGCTATTCTCTTACACAAAAAAAGACCTGTGCAAAGATATAGCAATTACTTTTCCAAATATCACAGCAAAAATTACTTTAACCACTTCAACCCCGGAGGATTTGGCTGCCCAATGACCGGGACATTTTTTGTGATTCGGTACTGCGTCGCTTTAACTGACAATTGTGCAGTCGTGCGACATGGCTCACAAACAAAATTGACATATTTTTTTCCCACAAATAGAGCCTTCTTTTGGTGATATTTGATCATCTCTGTGGTTTTTATTTTTTGCGCTATAAACAAAAAAAGAGTGACAATTTTAAAAAAAAAAAGCAATATCTTTTACCTTTTGCTTTAATAAATACAGCCAAAAAATGTATATAAAAAAATGTTTTTCCTCGGTTTAGGCCGATATGTATTCTTTTGGTAAGAAAATTGCAATAAGCGTATAATGATTGGTTTGTGCAAAAGTTATAGCGTCTATCGTTTTATGGCATTTTTATTAATAATTATTTTTATAAAAAATTGCTGCAATCTGCGATTTTTATCATGACTACGACATTCTAGTGGACTCATCAGACACTTTTGACGGTATTTTGGAACCATTGTCATTTATACAGCGATCAGTGCTATAAAAGTGCACTGATTACTGTGTAAATGACACTAGCAGTAAAGGGGTTAACCAGTAGGGGGTGAGGAAGAGGTTAAGTGTGTCCAAGGGAGTGATTCTAACTGTGTGAGGGGCTGGGCTACATGTGACACAACATTGATCACTGCTCCTGATCACAGGGAGCAGTAGATCCGTGTTTCTGTCACAACCTTGTTTACACAGCCACCCCCTGTTTTGCAGCTTCTTGACACGATCGCGGGACACTGGTGGACATCGAGTCCACGGGTACCATGGGCACGGTCACGGAGCTCACGGCACGCATGCCCGCACGGTGGGAATTTCAAAGCAACGTACCTTTACCTTGCTTTGCCCACAGGAGCCATTCTTCCGACATATATCTACTGGTGGCGGTCGGCAAGTGGTTAAAGAAAGGTTTTCTCAACCAGGGTTCCTCAAGAGGTTAACGGGGAAAATAGTATTAAAAAGTACACACATATATAAATACCCTTCTTCCACCAATAAAAAAGACAATTATTGGTGGAAGAAGGGTATCTATATATTTGAGTAATTTTTGATACTGTTTTCAATTAACATTTGATATTTTTATAGATATTTTGTATTTACTTAATTAGTTGTTTTTGATACACCATGTGTGTCCTGTAAAAACACCATCCCGTTGACTGGTATTCTAGTCACCTTTTCTTCTTTTGTATTAATACATATGCTGTAGGGACCGCACTGATTAGGTAGTTGCCATATTTCTACAGTTTAAGCATTTTACCTTTTTTTTTTAGCAGTATAACTGACATGGTTCTAATTCTTCTCTACTGTATCCATCTCACTGGAAATCGCATAAAAATAAAAAGATAAAATAGCGCATGATGTCATGAGAGAAATATTCCATATTTCTATGAAATGTCACATATTTCGATGAAATACCACATATTTCGATGAAATACCACATATTTCGATGAAATACTGCATGCAGTATTTTAGTAGCATTCTTTTGTGAATTGCAAAAAAAAATTGGAGAAACGCTATGAGCTATTTTATCGAAAAAAAATTATGAGGAAAATACAGCTTTGTGAATGGAGCTCAAAATCTCTTCTTTGCCTCCACCCTTGCTTTGCCAACTGCAAGAAGTCTTAACATTCTCCTGGTTCTCACGTTATATTTCCTATCTTGGAATTAAATTAACTGCCAACCCATCTGAAGTTTATTTTGCCAACTATCCCCCCCATGTTGTTCCATCTTATTGACTTAATGATTAAATGGTCTACTTTACCATTAGCCTGGGTAGGATCACAGTGGTCAAAATGGCAAACCCTGAGATTTTGTACCTCTTCCGGGTACTGCTTATTCCAGTGCAGGCTTATTTTTTGGGCTTCTGCAACACTCCATATCTTATATTTGGAGCACAATTAAACCCTGCCTTCCTAGGCCAAACCCTTACACACCAAAACCTAAAGGGGGCTAGGTCTACTGAAATATACCAAATATTTATACGCTGGGCAGTTAGCTCAATTACCTAAGCATCCCGCCACTGAAGAAATTCCTCTCTGGATGGCCCTGGAACCCATAAAATGTGACCCTTTGTCTGTAACCAATCTGTTATGGTTTTCACCTTCAGACCGTAATACCTTATCTAACCCAATTATGCATCATTCTTTTACTTTTTGGGATAGACTTAAAACCCACTATGGGCCAGATTCAGGTAGATCAGAGCATCTTTGCTCTGGAGTAACGCATCTCATTTGCTTTACGCATCAGAAATTTTAGGAGCAAGTGCTGTTATTCAGGAAGCACTTGCTCCTAAAGTTGCGGCAGCGCATCGCAAATGAGCCAGCGGAATTCAAATTGGGCGGGTACGGGGCGTGTAGTATTCTAACTATGCGCGATCCCGCGGCGAACGTACTGCGCATGCGTCGAGTGTCAATGCATCCCAGTGCGCATGCTCCAAGTTCTGTCAGTGAACGTCAATGACGTCACGTCCCCATTCATGAATGTTTTACGCAAACGGCGCGATTTGTTTTTTTTTCCGACGCGATGACGACGGCTATACCTAACATAGGATACTCCACTAGGGGGCTGCTTTATCTATACGCCGCGTATCGCTTCCGGAAACGTCGTAAAGTCACTGCGTCGCGCCCGAAAAAGATCGTGAATTGCCGATTTCCGCTCATTAACATATTTTTTGAGCGTAAATCGGCGGGAACGCCCCCGGCGCCATTTTTAAGTTGAAGTAACGATGCGATGGCGAAATTCAATTACGCCGATCGCATCGGAACTCCAACCCGGCGTTTCTTGTTTTCTGGTTATAGAAAACAGAAACGCCGGCTTAAAGTGACAGTTAGGCTGGCGGATCACTGGATCCGCCAGCCTAACTCTTCATGAATCTGGCCCTATGTCTTTCAAATCACCCCATAACCCTTTGCTCTCTTTTCTCTATAACCTAGCTTTTTACCAGGCTTGTCTTCCCCAGCTTCCTTCTTGGTGTGATCTTCTGACTAATTGATCCGGCCACATAAATTTATGGCTTCTCCCTCTATTAAAACATTTTCAACCCTTTGAAAGACTTAGGCCCCGTACACACCATTAAATAAATTTGTTCAAATCGGTCTGACAGACCGATTTGATCAGATTTGTCTGCTGGGCTGTTTTGGTTTGATCGCTGTACACACGATCAAACCAAAATCCCCGCCGGCAGACAGCACGGTGACATGGCGGGGACGTTGATGCCGCCATGTCACTGCACCAGGAAGTAAAACACTTCTGCGAATGCGTCAAATCCATTCGACGCATGTGCGGGCGGATATGTCTGCTGGTTAGTGTAAAAGCAATATGTATGGAAAGGCCTAATTTCTACCTTATACTCCCGAACTGCTGGAGTCTACAAATTGTAGTGCTCTTTCCTATGTCAGTAAGTGTGGGAGAGACACCTTGGAACCACCCTAGACACTGCTGATTGGATCTGGAAGGCCATGAAATCCTTCTCACTGAATATTGTAGCATTGGAAACCAATTACAAAGTCCTTATACGTTGACACTTACACAATATTTCCCCATTGCTTCTGTGGCTGTACTGCTGCAAGTACACACCTACATATTTGGAGGGACAGCCCCATTGACCAGGCCTTTTGGTCTGACATTATTTGGCATTCTTGCTACACTTTTTGGCACCCCGATATATTCAGACCCTACTGCGGCGCTCCTGAACAAAAAACCTTCTGACTTAAAGGAGAAGTACAGCCAAAGCTTGTTTGGTTGTACTTCTCCTGTGTATCACAGGAGTGCAGTTCACTCTGCATGCCTGAGTCAGCCCAGTCTCTGAGTCATCACAATCATGGGGTCGAGATCTGCCTAGATCCCTGGAAAAACACCCATCTTAGCCTCTCAACAAGCATTGTGAAAGCCTGGAAATCTCCAACCCTATGCATCCTTGCAGTTTAACATAGAATCACACAGACTATGATCCATGTGAAAACAGAGGCTGTTCTATCGGATGAGTGATCTATTATTTACCTCCAAACTTTGATGAGTCTTTGTTGCTCCCTTGATATGCAACTCATCCACATTTAACTTTTAATGTACAGTAGTATTACTCTCTCTCTCCTGTCGACCCCTGGGATTCCCTATCCTCTTCTTCCCCTCCCACTTCTGTCTGATTTTTCCTCTTCTTTTTTCCTTTCCCACTCCCCCTTCATCCTTTAACCCTGTCTCCTTATCTTTTTTTTTATTTTAGTTTCCTCTCTTTCCTCTTTTCCACGGGCAGTCGTTAGCTGGGCTGTGATGTATTTCTTATTGAGACCCACTGTCCTCTTACTGTGATCTCTCTGCCAGCTTGCTACATGCTTATATAGGGGGATTTAGGTGTCTACATTTATACTGTTTTATAATTTCTTTTAAAACCTGGATGTACTTTCATGAATGCTCACAGCTTCGACCACTAGGTTTTCATTTATGGTACAGTTGATACCCTGCTCCTCCTGGGATTGTCTTGCACTTTGTACTTTCTAGTTACCTACCCTATTTACATACTCCCTCTTTAAATGCAATGTTTTAATGTCATTTACTACTTTTGTAGCAATTTGTACTTTTTATTATTGTTGTTCATTTAAATATTTGAACAAGGAAAACACTAAAAACAGAAATAAGGCATTATTATTTTAGGTAGGTACCTAGGTTACATAGTCTCGGAGTACCAGTCATTTCATCTAACAGTCAGTTTTTTTCAATCATGAGATAAAAAAGGGGTTAAAAGGGATGACTTCAATTTAAAATAGTAATTGAAAATAATACACATTTTTTTATATATTGATAACACATTGATAAGATAGATTTTCTTAAGTTGATCTCTTTCACATGAATAGCTAAGAAACATAAAAAAAAAATATATACTGTCTCTTCTAAGGCTTCCAAACCAAAGAGCTCCAGGTAAGCACATTAACCATCCATCCACAACATCAAAAGAAATGCAGAATTCTCTGAAACACTTTACTTGTTTTGATTGTTTATGCAAAAGACATCACAGACAGTGCGGGGTACAGTAAATGTTAACACATTTCACGCTGTGGCTAATGCTTACTCATAATTGCATACTCATATTATTAAGTGCTAGCCATAGAGTGGAACACGTTAACTTTTACTGTACCCTGTATTGTCTGTGATGTCTTTTGTATGAAGGATCAATAAAGGTGAAGTGTTGCAGTGAATTCTTGATCACTTTAAGGCTTATAAGCCTGAATAAATTGTTGTCTTGTGATTTCCTCTTGCTGTGCTGAATTACATTTTGTTATATGTTAACTTGTTTTTCAACACAATCAGATTTGGGAATAAGAACTTATTACTTGATGACCATACAGACCAGTTCACATTGTGATTCAAGTTAACATGGTAAAAGGTTGACAAAGATAGCCAAAATTACTTTTAAACACATTTTTACTGCAGTTGCATACTCGTTTATGTTGTAATTTTTTTTTTTAAACCACAGTGAGGGAAATCAAAAATAACTTTCCTCTAGTTGCATTCCCTTGAACATTTCGGTGAAAATTAATTTAGATAATTAGACTTGAAGTAAAAAATGTAATCAGCCAGATAACGGTATCCCACAGTTCCAGAATTATATTTATGTAGCAAAACTTTATTATTTTTACTTAGTATATAATTAACTGTATCTTCAAGGACAGTTTATAGGATTTATCATAGTATTCCTATTTAGATAAGTAAAAAAATCTACCTAGATGTGGTAAATTTGCATTAATTGTTGGCAAGGCAAATCACTATTAATAGATAATATAAAAAAACAAATACAGAAACCTTTTTTGTTTTATGCGATTTATTAAAAAAAAAAATATTTGAAAAACATGAAAAAGAAAAAAAAAACATCTGTAGGACAATAAGAACAACTGTGAACACCTGTTTTTTTCTTATTAATATTAGGCCATGTTATGCCTAGTGAACTTTTTTAGTGTTGTATACATTTCTTGTTACGATCTTTATTTCTTTCCTTAATTCTAATTACTGAACTGTTGGTTTTGTGTAAGATGAAATTTGAAAATAAATTTCTAATATAATGACAACTACTTGGGGCTAACAGTGCATTTAAATGAGCATTAAAGGAACAACAATATAAAAATATACAAATAAAAATATTTTAATTAACTAAAAACCTATTTAAATGTTAGGTAATTGATGTTGTTACCAATGAAATGTAAATCAAGAAAAAAACTTGACTAAATAAGAAAAGTTACCTACAAAAAAAGAAATATTATTTTTATACTAAGCTTTGTTTTATAATTGTTTGTAGTGCACAAACATTTCTATATTATTTTTTAAAATAGGCAAGAACGTGCAAATTAAAGAGGAAATCTAATTTATCTTAAAGTTTATTTGCCACTATTATACTTTTTTGGTGTATAAAATAAAATATATTTAAAAATCAAAGCAAGGAGCCCAAGGAAGATTTTTTTAAAAAAACAATATTTCCAATTTAATTGTTTAATAAAGGCAATATCACATAATACCTTAATATTTATTTCATTTGTGGGATAAAAGTATACATCCAAAAATATTAAATGGAAAATTGTGCTTTAAAACAGTACAGTCTTTTTCTTTTCCAAACAGGATTTTATTGTTTTCCAAATAGATGTCCAGTAAGTACACTCGCAAATTAGTGTGTTGTTCCATTTCTCCAAATTCCTGCAAAACAGAGATGTGCTTCACTCCACATAGCCAAGGCACCCTTTGAATCCTTTAAGACTAACATTCAGCAGTTCAGGTATGCATGTAAGAATTTTTCACCCCCATCTCAATGCAGGATTGCTTCCAATGTTGAATTAAAACTTCCAGGCAGTATTATATCCTCTGCTATGCTGGAAGAAACCCTGAAGGTCATTAAGCATTCAACAAACCACATGGGAATCTGAGTAGAATCGTGAAGCAAAGAGATAGTAGCAAAAGGCTATTCTGGTGTGAGAAATCATGGAGTTCCTTCAGCTCCACAGACAAATGTTGCTACTGGATTGACATGTGGAACTAGATCCTGCTGGAGAAAGGTACAGTTTGCCATTTGGGCAAACGCAAAGCTCATAGACAGTTTGTCGAGGTCCTACTGAGTTTGGTGATGATGATGTAAAGGAACCTTGTGGTAAATTTCCTAGTCTGATATTATCTGCATCTAAAAATATCTGTAAAAAAAATAGAAATATTGTAAGCATTTTCATATAACCATAAAATATCACATGCTAGGGTTCACAAAAGAAATTGAGAAATGAGTTATATCAAATCAAAAAAGGCAAATGTACGATATACACATACTATTTTTATGAGTATATTGTTTGGACATTCAAATTTATGGATAACATGATTTAATTTAAATATTGGATCTCTTTTTGGGCAAAGAATGCTGCAACATGGTAATTACCCAATAAATCAAAAAGTATCCTTGAGCAAGAAGTATTCAACTTTTTTTACCCTACGGTAGACAGAATTTTGATAATTTTTGCTATAATGTTAATTGCAAGAGGCACTGAGCCTGATTACTAAAAGAGTTGAGAACAGTCTCCTTAAATATCAAGATATTATTCAGTATCTGCATCTTGTTCCACACTATCCCACTTGTCTGCTTTTCATAATCCCTTCTGGCTATTTTATCCATTGTTTTTTCTTTAATTTGGTAGCAAATGTGGATACATATATTTTGATTCCCTTGGGTTATACTAAGCATACTTAGTAAAAAAATGTAACAAAAATGCATTTTGATGTAATTTTTTTCCAATTACATTTTTTTGCACCTTCATAAATTTACCCTAAAATACAATCAACAACGTCTACTGATTGAAATGATTTCACATTCATGTGAATTTAATGTAACCGTGGAATAGTAAAGCTCAAAGTGAACATATGCTTTTTTACTAGCTTTTTTCCCCTTATGCAAAGAACAGAGGGGACAATGATTTGCAGAAATTATTAGTGTAAAATTAAAAAACCTTAAGTAATGCTGAAGAGATCACAAATTATTATGACAGTGATGATGCAATTGTTGATTATTTAATTGATTATGCGTTCATTTACATGAGCATTTGCTGCTTGTGCATTAAATGTGAATGTCATCCAGTATATCTGACGTTGTTGCAACTTGGGAATTATTCTGGGGAGGGAATATTCTCACGCACATGTCAAAATTGGGAGCTTTTCCGCTGTATGCCAGTGTACTACAAATCTTTTGTATAGAGTAAATGTGTTTTCCCTGAGAAATTAATTGCTGTACTAAGGTTTATGGCAGTACGTACATGAATACCTATATAGCAAATGAGAAACTGTGCGTGCATAACTAATAATTTCTATGGGCGACTGTGCTTCATGAGTACCCAAATTCACCCAAATGTGTGTGTGTGTATATACACATATATATATATATATATATATATATATATATATATATATATATATATATATATATACACACACTGTATATGTGTGTGTGTGTTTTTGTGTATTCATATACTTGATATACAGATTCACTTTACTTTTCTTCATGGAAGTCTGGATCTGAGCACTGGAAATTTGATCCAGAACCCCACATACAGCTTTGCAGCAGCAGATCACTGATATTGTTCATCAATTACTAGCAGCAGTCATACCTATGGCAGTGATCTGCTGCTGTATGGAGTGGCAAGACAAAGCTATTACTCTACCTGACATTTAGTAGTAAAAGGAAGTGTGGTAACATCATTCATAATGGTGCCACATTCCCAAGGTAAACAGAATGCAGAAGTGCTGTGTTTTCTTTTGTTTGCACAGCACAATTATTATTATTATTATTATTACTATATACGATTTATATAGCGCCAACAGTTTACGCATCGCTTTACAATGTATGGGGGGACAGGACAATTACAATACAGTTTAATACAGAAGGTACAGGAGGGCCCTGCTCATAGAGCTTACATTCTAAAGGAAGGGGTGGTGGTACAAAAGGTAATAGCTGCAGAGAATGATTTGATGGGGGTGGCTCGGGGACAGTTGTTAGGTGGGTGTTGAATAGGCTTCCCTGAATAAATGAATTTTCAGGGAATCAATTATCTGTGATAGCGTCATAAGGATCTGATTATTTTAGCTTCTGGGATTTGGGTTGGATGTCAGCAGTCACAGACAGGCAGCAGTTCAGGTGTTAACCTCCACTAGACCCTGCATGAGCCACTGATGTCGACAGCCATTTTAATATTCCCCTTGAGAAAATAGCTGTTTTACAATAGTGCCAGGTACTAAAATGGGTAATATCGGAACAGTTTTACTATCATTGATAGCACTGCAATTCAATTTTGTAGAGGGGTCTGCTGCCCAATTGTCAACTGTTCGCGAATATGAATGTTGTTTAATACCATGACATTTAGTCACTAATGCATTATGTACAGGCAATGAGCTTCCAGGTTTTATTACCAAAGCTTATTTGAACAAACTGGGGTTAAAAGCTCATTGGTTTCTATGCAGAAGTGAGCCTGATTTTGCACTTTTCAGCTTTAGTAAATAAACCCTATTGTGTACTTAAAAGTGGGGTATGCCTGTACTAAACAGTAGCTATGGGCTTCAGTTAAATGAAAATAATTATTTATGGATTTGATGAAAGTTCAGCAAACTTGTATAAATTGCCCTTACCCCCTTGCCCCCAGTTCTACTGTATAGTGAAATGATCAGTGTATCTTACCATCATATACTATTTACTATCTAAATTATGTAAGGGCCACAAATACTGTAGCTATCTTCAACAGAAATAAATCTGTGATGTTTGGAGACAGAGATGTCAGGCAGTGACCTTGGTAAATTAAGCAGGCCACACACTATGTGAACATAGGTCAGTTCCTGATGAACTAGGAGAAATTTGCTCTATGGAGGGTGTTATTGCCATCCTCCCACTTTCCATTTTTTGACTGAAAATCAATAAAGTGGGTCAAAAAATTGCATTCTGTCGGACATTATTTAATTAGTGTAACGTGGACGATCCACGCTACCCCCTATGAGCAAAAGTGCAATAGTGCAAACAAAGTGCAAAAGTGCAAACAATATACTTTTTCCTCAAAGGGAACTGGTATCTGAAACCCAAAAATATGTGACAGTGATGCAACTAATGTGTAGCTGGAATAGTTGGCTAAATAAATATGTTAAAAATAAAAATAGATGCGCAACCATAAAAAAGCAAAGTGGCAATGAGTGGGTAAAACCCAATGCACCATGAAGTATTCCTTTCCTCTTTTAAATATGTTTCCTCGTTGTGCTCTATTAGAGAGCCCATCCACATCAAAACCCTGAAGGTGATTGTTAGTAGTCCCCAGCTGGTTTGTGGAGGAGAGGATCTGGATGATTGCATCTACTAATGCTGACACCAGGAGTGATCCTGCATGCTGAGCTCATTTGATCTCTGTGACAGAGATCCAACTATCTGGTAAGCAGCCTCTTTATATACCTGCAGAGAGGAAGTATATGGCAAAGATTTGCATTTCTGCCCTTTGGTTCAGCAAAACATTTGTAGCTGATTTAAATGGACACTTTGTTGCCTGTTTTGTAGTGATCCCTTGTTTTCACTTTTATATTGTCACATTGTAACATTTTTAGGTTTGAGTGTTTATACATTACCCACGCATTGGCATTATTTTGGTTATTTATGTCTCTATAAGTGCTGCAGTATAACACCAAAACAATAAAATTAATGGTCCAATTTTTGTGGCATCCATAATAATAATGAGGCAACTTCCATTGAAATCAATGGGTAAAAGTTGCCTACAAGTTGCCTAGAAGTCAGATTGAAGTAGTACAGGAACCTTTTCTGAAGTCGGAGCGACATCAATAGTATACATTAAGACGACTCCGTTTCACTTCCAATCATTTTCTCGACCGCACGACTTGAGGCAACTTGGGGCGACTTGAAGTCGGATCCCAGGTGGCCCCAGTGTGAACCGGCTCTAACTCCAATCATTGTTTTAATTTGTGTACTTTAGTTTAACATGCCAAAATAAAGTAGGTGAAACCAAGGAAAACATTTACTGTAAAAAAGAATATAAAAAGCTGTTCATAAAGACCTCCCCATCTGTGGACTGTAACTGTAACTCTTTTCTGCAGCTGGCTTTGAATTCTCCTGCAACAGCATTTATTTGTACACCTTTTGGTGCCTCCATGGTTAGAGATCTTGTTGGAGATTCAAGTCTGGGAATAAAGAAGAAATATACACAAAATTAAAAATGCACAAAAGCCATATATAAGTGAAAACCTTAAAAATTAAACTAACATGTCCATGTCACAAGAGAAACAGCAAGTCAATTATTTTTTTTAATTATCTGCACTGATCAATTTTACATGAGACTTTAAGAAATGGTCAGGTGACAAATGCAAGGTTATTAACTATCATAAGATATAAAATCAGGAAGGGTTTGTGGGACTTTATATGAAGCAGAACTGCAAAGTAAGGAAGACGAAACATGTTTAATGATTCCTTATCCATATACAGAGATTCATATTAATTATGTATCATTGATAACATTGGTAAATTACCGGGGATGGATGCAGATGAACCTACCCACTCATTGTCTCATATAAAGTCCCAACTCCCTTTCCCCCCTCTTTTTCTCAATTATCATAAGATGAATTTAGCATCATAAATGTGTATTTAAAAGTGTAAAGTTACCAAGCAATCCTTCAAATTTGAAGATGATATTCTTGATCATCATGCAGAAAGGCACAATACATTGATAATGATTTCTTTGATAAAACCGAAACATATCATTCCTAGAACTTACAAAATATAGTCTTTATTTTAACATATCTTTTAATATTTTAAACCAAAACATTTAAACGTGAAATTGTGCAATCAAAGATAATTTATAAACAGGGAGCTATCAATGCTAACTTCCTTCTAGAGATGCTTTTAGCCTGGGTAATACACTGTTCCACTTGTTTCAATAGTTTCTGAGCCACTGACTAGTCGCATGCATGCTGATCAAGAAAGTCAGAGTCAAGTCCCTATCCACATACTATATTAAGGCCTGTTACTAAAAATATTAAAACAAGATAGTAAGTCCTACAGTCAGGCAACTGGCATTTGCAGAATTAGAAGAATCAGTACAATCCACCAAGTGTCTCTCAGGTTTATTCAGATTGGCATTTGCACCCATCCTGAATGCAGACTGCCTTAACTTGGCATCTGTATTCAGCCCAAGATAATTCCTAAAGAGATGGATTGCAATGCAATGGATGCATGAACACAGTTGCATGTCAAAATTTAACAGACGTGCAAAAGCAGCTGCACTGCCCTGATCTCAGACAGTGTACATTTGAGGCCTTGCAGCAGCCCCAGCATGGCTGTCAAATTTTAACATGTGGCTGAGTCCATGCAAGTGCAGCATCTGAAGCCACCTCTACAGGCTATCCGTGTGCATCTGGGGACAGATGTAGATGCCAAAACAAGGCAACCTGCACATAGCATGGCTGAAATTGCCTACTTGAATATAGTCTCATGGAGATTTTTCTTTCAAATAAACCTGAATTTTTTGAAGAGTATAAATCTGACCCACAGAAGGAAGGGTAATATAAAGCTTCACATAAAGCCAGTGCAACCGGTAATAGTTTTCTGATCACCACCACACCAGTGCAGTGTTGCCTGTACTGAGCCTAAACTCTTTACTGTTCACATTTCTGCCCGCTGTCTGGACCAATCCTTTTGATAATATTCACCAGCACACCACGGATCGTATAAAATGTCCAAAAAGTTTTAATGCAATGAAAACATCACAACAATTGCAATGTTACGAGGCCACGCAGGACCTCTTCGTCAGGCAAGTGATAAAAAAAGTCAGTGCAACACCATTAAATATAAAGAAACAGCCACCAATGAGAAGATGTGAAAAAAATTACATTAACACTCCTTCCTCCTCCCCACCCCATACCTTCCCCTCCTCCCCTCTTTCCCTGTGATGTCATGCAGCGTCAGAACTCAGTACAGATAAAAAGTGAGTGGATCAAACAACAAAAGCTCACTCACCTAGGGGAAATTGGTACGTCCACAGTGGCACAATGTGTCATCACCTGTCCGTGTGGGCACCATGCGGGCACAGCGGCGTGCAATCATTGTAAAATAAACCCCACCATAGCTGAGTAAATCATAGACTTCCCATGCTGCCTTCGTACACTAACCCAGCACTGCCGCCGCTGACCAATCACACCATATCACGTATCCCACGCATGCGCCCAGGACACTGCAGGGTATCGTGGAGGACGCCAACATGCATGCCGCCATCGTCACCAGTGACATACAGGCGCCGCACTAGGCGAATCAGTGGGCATGAGGAAATGTGGCAGCGAGACTTGAAATGCAAGCTGCCAACCAGGAAGAGGAAAAAAATTTAAGAAAAAGGAAAAACAAAAAAAGTGTGAGGCGAGGCTATCTCAGAAAGAAACGACAAAAACAAAAGGAAAACATTCCAAAGGAAAAAAAAAGGAGGAAAACAGAAGTTGAGAAAAAGAAAGGGAGTAAAAGTCAGAAAATGCAAGAAAAAGAAAAAAGGAAAAAGAAAAAAAAGAATTTCCCTCCCTTTCTTTTTCTCAACTGGTTCTTTTTTCATCCTTTTTTTTCCTTTGGCCCGCCATCACTAGTCCCCACTCTCTCCTGGGAACAGTGCTTCCCAAAAGACAGCGGGGGGAGTGACGTCACAGGCTGGATTCCCTGTGGGGATCAGACCTGGAAGTGATGCAAATACTTGTCTCAGACAGGTATCTGCATCCCACTCCCCCCTGAAAGGTGCCAAATGTGTCACCAGAGGGGGGGAGGGATCCAAAAAGCGGAGGTTCACTTTTAGTGTGAACCTCCGCTTTAAGTGCTTAAAGCTAGTACTAGGAAGTACATTATTAATTAATTGGTTATTATGACACTAAAATACAGCATTAGTTCAGGGCATCTGCAAATTGTGAGGCAAGGTTTACCTCAAACCCTTTCTAGACATGAACCTCATCCCTATTGCTAGGTCTCTACCCAGAAGCATCATTGCTTTGCTTAATCAGAATTTCCCAACATTAGGGCACAGATGAGGCAATATAAATTACTACAGTTGGACATGTCCCTTTAAGACACTTGTGCAACTTGTCGTGCAACTTTGGACATTAGAGTTGCATGACAAGTCATTCCCCATGTTTTCCGATTAATAACCTTTTAAATATGCGCAACTTAAAGTTGCAGCAACTTCAAAGTAGTAATTGGCCATGTAACTTGAGGGCCATAGACTTCAATGTTAACCCTTAGAAGTTGCATGAAAGTCATACCTGAATGTTATACAATGCAACTTGTGTGCAACAGTTGTCCATTATCACTGGTCAGAGCCAAAGTCAAATCCAAGTTTCACCCATCCAAAGTTGTGTCAAAGTTGCACCAAAGTTGCACTCCAAAGTCAGACAACTTTGGAGTTATACATGTGTGAATGGAACTAAGACTGGAAATGATAATTGACTGGCTATTAAGCTGGCTGCCAAACTACAATACAATCCCATGATCCACAGCCTGTATGTAGTTCAGGAAAGTCATTATTTGTATAATTGTCCTGAGACAGTTATATTCAAAGCATTGAAAAGAAAGGCCAGCATTACAGAAGGAAATCATGAAGGGCAGCAAACAAACATGAAGGAAGCAAGGATGCAGAGTTTTCTGAAGAAGGGTGCTGTCAGGGGAAAGTTATTTAAAATCTCCAGTTTGTCTTTGAAAACAATCGATGATAAAACATAATTACTGGGACACAATGAGAGGAACTGTTTTTTTTCTCCCACTGAGTGCCTTCAGAGACTGGAAGCGACTAGGATTTTGTTACTTCTGGTTTTGGTCACATGCAAACAAGCCATTACTGGTTGTGAAAGCATCTGATAAAAAAATCTCAGTTTGATCAGATGATTTGGATGCCAAATAAGATATCTAGGGTCTAATAGAAGAAAAGAGCTATAACACATTGGTTATCCCTTGTGAGAGCAAAAAATAAATAAAAATTAAAGGTACAATTTAAAATAAAATAAAATAAAAAAGAATGCCCTCTCTCCCCTGTGCTCATGCACAAATGTGAATACGCACATAGGTCCCGCACAAATATCTAAATGTTGATTGCACCACACATGTGGGATTTCACTGTGAAAGTCAGAATGGAAGCAATAATTCTATGCAAGTCCTCCCGTGTAACTCACAATTGGTAACCTGTAAAGGCTTTTAAAGCATTTCCTATGGAGATTGTAAGGTACCAACGTTTGGCACAGGTCCACAGGTGTACATCATTTTAAAGTATGACATGTTAGGTATATATTTACTCGACATAACATCATTCTTAAAATTGAGTAATATACTGTATTGTGTTCACTGCTTACTGGGCAGTTATACCCCTCCCTGACCAGGCCAATTTTCAGCTTTTAGTGCTGTTGCACTTTGAATGACAATTGCACGATCATGCAACACTGTGCCCATACCATTTGAAATTTTTATAATTATTTTTACACAGATAGGACTTTGTTTTGTTGGTATTTAATTACAACTGGGTTGTTGTTTTTTTGATAAACAAATGAAAAAAGACAGAAAATTTGCCTTTTCTTAGTTTGTTATAACATTTTTCAAATAAGTATTTTTTTTCTCCAACGTGCACTAATGGAGCTGTACTGATGGGCAATGATAGGCGGCACTGATGGGAAATTATATCTGGCACTGATGAGGTGCACTGATGCGCACAATGAGGTGGCACTAATGAGGCTGCATTGACATGCAGCACTGATAGGTGGCACTAATAGGCGGCACTGATGGGCACTGATAGGTGGCATTGCTGAGGAGACACTGATGTCAAGCACTTATGGGCAGCATTGATGCCACTGATTGGTCTGCACTGATAATCAGGACACTCAGTGTCCTGATTATCTGTGTGCATGTCCCCTATCAGGATTGCCATTTAATGGCTCTCCCGTCTCTAACAGCGCATAAGGAAAGTACTGCCTAAAAATGGCAACTCTGTTTACAATGTGATAAGCTGTGATTGGACACAGCTGATCATGTAGTAAAGGGATGCTGTAATTGGTCCTTTATAACTATCTGTGTTTGGCTGTGCCCGAAGGATACAGCAAACACAGAGCATGCCTCCTGCATAATTCCAGGAGGACATCCATGGATGCCCTCCCAAAACTAGAGGGCCGTGCTGTAGCTGTCTTTTGACTATAGCACAGTAAAGAAATGGTTAAAGCGTATTTTTTCATAAACATTTGCACAAATACCATGCAACATAAACATTTATAACAACAACCATTTTATTCTATAGGGTCTCAGATTAAAAAGAATACTGTATATATAATGTTTGGGGTTTCTAAGCAATTTCCCTATCAAATTTTACATAAAAAAAAACATAAAATGGCAGAATTGTCTATATATATATAGATATATAAAAAAATAATGAAAATGATAAAATTACACCACTAGCTTAAAGTATATATATATATATATATATATATATATAAAAAAAAAAATATCACTTATATCAACCAATCAGACTCTTCTTTTCAGTTTTATGTTTGCAGTGTGAAATGTCTTTCTATCAGTAATATAGACCATTCTTCTTTCAGATATTATTACACTAGGGTCATCATTACTGGCTTTTTTATTTTTAATGTCCGTTTATACCTAAAAATAGTAGTTTAAGTATCTTGATAGAACTATTTTACTGTAGCACTTGCAACTCATTACCAAAGTGTTTCTTGTATGGTCTGCTGTTCAGCGGCCTGAAAATGTGCTATAGAGTACATAATCAAATTGTTGCGTGATGACAAATAATGATTTTTTTTTGTGCTATTTGTTCTGAACAGTAAATAAAAAAAATAACTATATATTGTGGGAACATGGGATTCTCGCATTGCTTTCTGTAAAATAAAAGTTTCCTATTCATTCCTTGCTGCATGAACAATTTTCATCTCATTATGCCTAGCATTAGCTTTTAGGATTATCTTGCAGTAATTATCTGAAAGTCGCTGGCATCCGCTAACAATGTCACTTGCACTGACATGTAAGGAAAAAAAGCTATTAAATGTGATCTCTGTCCTGTCCCTATGGGCCTCCAGGGTGAAAAACAACAACAAAATAATTTACCTTTATATTAAAGGGGTGATAAAGGCTACAATCTGCAACATGAAACTACTTGCCTTGTCTGCTTGGTAAATATTACCTGTTGGTAAATAAGCAATTATGGTAATTAAAAGCTGTACCTGAAGAAGGGATGTAATTAACATAGCCTCCTCTTAATTTATTCACCAATCAAAGAGACTGTGCTATTGCTTCATTATTCTTTTGGGTCCCATTCGATTTTGAAAGAACAAAGAATACTTGTGTTTATCTGTTTTGATAGATATTGCTGGTGAATTATATTTAGATTAGTTCTCATTTAATTATATGGAAGAACTCTAGGAAACCAAAAACTCAACTGAAGTAAGTGTATTACATATAGAGCCACTAATGTTTATATATATATATATCTATAGATTTTTCAGGAATATGAATAATAACACAAAAAAAAAAAAATTCACTTGTGGTTTGTGTTTGGCTGAAGCCATTTATTATCAATCAACTGTGTTTACTGGCTGTTATGTCCGAGGTAATTTAACCCTTTTGCTGTAAAACCGAATCGCTTACATGTAACCCAGTACATTCGCCACCCCCTCCCATTTTTTATCTGAATTCCTCTACCTAGTAAGAACCCAAAAGCAATGTGTATTATATACATTTTCACCAAACACTAAAAACCCCTCAAAATGTATGTGGCCATCCAAACGTAAACACACACAATGGGGGCACCTATGTTTAAAAATGTTGATTGTCCAACACATAGTACTTATCACCACAGATGCCAGAGTGAGTGCAATAATTCTATGGTAAGCCATTATTCACGTTTAACTCTAAACTGATGACCTGGAGGGCTTTTACACACATGTGCCTAATGTTCCAAATCCGTTTGGCTGGCTTCTGTCAAATGTGCATGCTGGAAAACCAGCAGGTGACCGACTCCCAATCACCAGTCTCAGCCAATGACAGAGTGCACTGATCATAGTGTTCTGACAGGGGGGTCCATCCCTCTGTCAGAACACAATAGCTCAGAGGGGGGATCAGGGAACTAACCTTGCATGGTTATTACAGCTGCTTTGACTGGAACTGTTAGTTTTTTGATTGCATGAAAAAAACTGTTAGTGTGTACCTGGCTTTAGGGGGTTGGAGCATATTGTTGGCATAAGTGTATTTGCATATAATGCAGGAACTGCACTTGCATGTGCCTTTTAAATCAGCAACACTTAGACTGATGGTTTTGAAAATGACTGTGGAATAATATGCAAATCCCTGAATAATAGTGTTAAATAATTTTTCTAAGATCAGTGTTAATCTCAGAGATATGGGGCCAGATTCACAGATCGATTACGCCGGCGTAACAGGAGATGCGATGCGTAAGTCTAAATTTGCGTTTCGATACTCCGCATCCCCAAAACGAGATACGCAAGAAATCTACTTTTTTTTGTCCAGCGTAATTTTGTTAGACAGGCGCATCCGTCCCTGCAAAACTGCGCTAGACGCACCATTGATTTGCTATTCAAATATGCTAATGAGGGAGTTATGGGGTTCCACAAAAGAACGTTGGTGCAGCGCAACAGCTGCACGGCCTGTCTAAAATTAGACCATATAAAAGGTGGTCTAAAATTAGACAATTCGTCTACATGTCAGAGAAAGCAACACCGTTAGTGAGGAGCAGAGCAGAGCAGTCACACATGTTGCCCAACAATCTGTATGCCAACATGCCAGGGACATCCTCGCTCATAGCTATACTACTGACTTTAGAGGAGCAAAGAAGGAGGAGGGCACGGAGGAGGGCACGGGAGAGGATATACCGCACACGCATAGACCTCTTGGGCATGAGTGAATCTGAGGTGTATCACATCTTCAGATTCACCCCTCATGCCATCAACCATAACCCTGCAGGATGACATCACCAGCCCAACACACCGCTTACATGCAGTGCAGCCACTGGTCAAGGTCATGGCAACACTCCATTTCCTTGCCAGTGGCTCTTTTCAAAGAACAAGTGGAGTGGTGGCTGGGATGTCACAATCCTCCGTGAGCAGATGTGTGCACCAGGTTGTCCCTGCAATCCTCAGACGCATGGCCAACCAAATCATCAAACCCACCACTGAGGACCTGCGGCTGAAGGCAATGACAGATTTCTACAGAATTCCCAGATTCCCACACACCGTGGGGGCCATTGATTGCACACATGTGGCACTCCAGCCCCCCCATGAGACAGAGCACATATACCGCAATCGGAAGCATTGGCATTCCATCAACGTACAGGTGATAGTCGATGCCCAAGGCCTCATATGGCACGTCCGTGCCAAACACCCCGGATCCAGCCATGACAGCTACATCTACAATCAGAGCCCCATCCGAATGGAATTCGAACAGAACGTGTATGGGGACACCTGGCTGGTTGGTGAGTGACATGGGTGGCAGGCATGACTGCCCCCCCCATGATGCACACATCACAAGGGGCACATGCATGACTAACATCCTCCTGTGTTTTTCCTTACAGGTGACTCTGCATATGTACTTTGACCCCATCTCATGACTCCTATCCAGAACCTCCAAACCCCAGGAGAGGAAAGATACAATGAAGCCTGCGCCCAAACACGTGCAGTGGTGGAGCGCACCTTTGGCCTCCTGAAGTCATGTTTCCGATGCCTGGATAAGTCTGGGGGTACCCTGTTGTATTCCCCAAACTTCGTGTGCCAGATCATCGGTGCATGTTGCATTCTGCACAACTTCGCAGTGAGAAAGGGCCTGCAGATTGACCTACGTGATGTCCTGACCCCTGAACCAGACCATTCCCCCCAAACCGAGGTTACCCCTTCTTCTGAGGGAAGAGCAGCTAGGAAACAGCTCACATTAGGCATCTTTGCACGTTAAACACACACATGCATGCATACCACTGTGGTCCCTAGCACAGACACATCACATCCTCATCTAATTGGATTAGCACAAGCCCACCATGCTGGGCTTGTGAGCAGCAACGCCACATCACGGCTCCAATTATGTCACTGTACATTCATACACCATTCACACGGACCTGGGAATCACTTCTCCCTGGTCCTGGGGAACCCTTCTTCACCAAAACTGAGGGTGACACCCCTTTGCCGGCAGGAATATCACCCCCACATTCCAAAAACATTCACATCACAAAAAAAATAAAAATGTCCAGCAAAAAAAAAAATTCCAGCAAAAAAAAAAAAGGGGAAAAACAAATTAATGGCGTTGGCGTGAGCCACGCCTGGGGCGCACATGGCCCCGGCTCCTCAGGTGAGACTCATGGGGAGGGGGGGTAATCCGGGGAAGGAGGAGCAGCCCCTGGTCTCTGCCCATCTGGCGGCCTGCCCTCCAAGGCCACGGCAATTCTGTTCAGGCCAGCACCTAGTGTTGCCATGTTGGCCTGGATAGCCTGGGTGAGGGCCCTCACATCCTGCCCAACGTCTGCTGTTGTAGTCTGCAGTGCGTTTAGGCAGTTTGTAAGAGCCCGGGAGTGGCAGTCCAGGTCCCCAAGCGTATCCTTTATGGAGGACAGGCTCTCCTCCATCCGCCCCAAAGTCTGGCTGACCTGTCCCAGATGGCGGGTCTGAAGGGCCTGGTCCCTTCTCAGATTGGCGGGCAGAAGCTCGGCCACCCCCTGGTCTTCTGGGATGACTTCCTGCCTCCAGCTGAGGCTTGTGGCCGGGGAGAAGGGGAGGCCCTTGGGAGAGGAGCCCTGTTGGGGGAGGAGTGGGAGGGGCTAGCCCTTATGGAGGGCTGGCTGCTGCCAGCCGAAGGAAGACTCCTCCAAAAACAGCAAGCCACTGGCTGACATGACATCCTCCTCCTCCTCAAACTCCTCCTCCTCAAACTCCTCCTCTTCAATCTCCTCCGAGGACTCCGGCCTTGTCGGGGGGTCCTCATCAGGCTGTTGTCCCTGGGATGGTGCGGTCAGCCCAGATGGCCCAGCACCCTCCTGCTCATCTGTGGATGACACAAAACATTCACAGGTTGGAGGATCCACATACTTGCCACATATTCCCTTTCACCCCCTCCCCCACACATGCTACACACCTGATAGGAAAAAAAAACCTTACCTGGCATCACGCCTTCATGACTTGAGTCATAGCCAGGCAGGCCCTCCACCTGTTGTCTATGAAAGGTCTGGGCCACCGCACGCTCCTCTGCTGTCAGCCTAACAGGGCATGGTGGGCCCCCTCCTGTGGCCCTGGCATGGGCTACCATTTTGGCCAGCTTCTTTCTGACCAGACGCCGGAGGTCATTGATCTTCTTTTCAATCCCCGACCGTGTCCGGGTCTCCCCCCCCCGATGCATTCACCTCGTCAGTAATGTTCTGCAAGATATCACGCCTCCTGGCCGGGGTGGTGTTGGCACTCTCCGGGCCGTGGAGGAAACGCCCATATTGGGAAATGGCCCGGGCAAGAATTTGTTTCTCCCCCAAAGTAAAATTTAACTTCCTCTTTCTCTCAGTCATACTCATACAAAAACTCTCTCCCAAACAATCAGCAAAAATCACTCACAAAAACAAGCAGGAAAAAATCAAGCAACAAAACAAACAAACAAAAAACTATCAACCAAAAAGTCTCACAAGCAGTCACCAAAAATCACTTTCAAATTTCTAACAAACACTAGATCACACGGTCCACAAATATCACAAAGACAAATCACAACGCAACTAACAACAGAACAAAAGCACCTTTCTGTATAGGGAGGGATACAAAGGGATGTACTTTTGCAAAGGAAGTGCGTTTCTGTCTGTCTATTTATGCTGTCTGCGTAGTTCACTATTTTGCCCTAGTCCACTTCCAATTTCACTGATTGCGCTGTTCCCGAGTTGTGAGCATGCGCACAGAGGTTCTGACCATGGTCTGCTTCAAGCGCGCATGCGCGAGCCGGCCGGCCCTTCATTTGCATGGGGTCACGGCTCATTTCAATGTAACACGCCCACGTCCTTCCCAATTTGTATTACTCTGCCTTGCGCCTCTGAAATAACGTTGCGCAGGTACAAATTTCTGCGTAAAACCGACGAGAATGGGGTGATTGCGCCGCTACATTGCGCCAGTCTAACGTAAAGGCGGTGCGCTACGCCGGTCCAATAATGCGCAGATGTACGTGAATCTGGCCCATGTTTTATAATATCTGTCCCATCTGCTCTTTCACAATTTTTATATGCATATCAAGGAAAATTATGCCTCATTTATTCACCAAAAAACTTTGAATATCCAAGTCCTTTTTTACAATCCCAACAAATGGATTTTAACCACTTCAGCCATGGAAGGTTTACCCCCATTCATGACTAGGCCATTTTTTGTGATACAACACTGTGTTAGTTTAACTGATATTTGCATTGTCATGTGTCACTGTACACAAAGAAAATGTATGTCCTTTTTTCCACACAAAAAAATAGGGCTTTCTTCTGCTGGTATTTGATCATCTCTGCAGTTTTTATTTTTTTGCACTATAAACAAAAAAAGACAGACACATTGGAAAAAAAATGCTATAAAACATATCCAATAAAAAATTAAAAAAATCGAATTTCTTCATCAGATTAGGCCTATATGCATTCTGCTCCATATTTTTGGTAAAGAAAATCACAATAAGCGTATATTGATTGGTTTGTGCACAAGGTATAGCGTCTACAAACTAGAATATATTTGAATGGAATTTGTATTTATTTATTTTTACTAGTATTGTTGTGATAAGCGATTGCTGTGAATCAAATCCAATGACGCGGACTCAGGAGTGCACCCGCAAGGTAACCCCTGGAAGAGCGCTCCTCTTAGGAGGTTATTTGATGCAGTGAGGAGCCACGAGAGGCAACGGGGGACTCCAGAAGAGGATGATCAGGGGCTCACTGTGCAAAACAAACTGCACAGTAGAGGTGAGTATGACATGTTTATTATTTTTATTTTTTTAAACTGAACCTTTAGTATCACTTTAAGTGCTAGAATAGATTTGGTCAGAGATACATAGAAATCTCTTTAGATGTCTAATTAAAAAACAATTCCAGCACCACCTCCCCCCAGGTACAGTTTCACTTAGATTGGAAATAAATGTGTGCCCTCTGCAGTCCCCTAAACCTGAAGGTAGAAAGAGCTGGACAAACAAAAGTTTTTTGAGTAAGAAGAAACTCAAGCAATTGTAACAAGAAGTTTGGAAGAAAAATAAATCGCGCTACCTTACAAATTGATAAATATTATATATAAAGAAATATATACTGTATATAACACCCATGATCAATTGAAAATCAACTCCTACATAAAGTGACAATGTGGTAAATGGTGAAAAAAACATTATCAATGTAAATCCACAAATAAATTAAATTAATAAATAAATATAAGTGAAATGATTTGATCAAAATCAATATGTTGAAAGTTCATATGTAAATAATTTAAATCCAGAAAATAAATGTCCAGAATTATAATGCAAAAAAACAGATAACTATGCACCAGTGCTAGGTGACCTAAAAAAAAGTCCATAAAAAGACTGTGTTGAATCCGCCACCAAATCAGTAAAAATGGACTCTTACCAAATTACCATGATCCCCCATGACAGAGGATCAAAGAACGCATATAATGATTCACAGCTTAGCTTCAAGAGACAGCAGGCACAATCACAGATGTTCAGCAGCAAACACAGTATTACACTTTAGCAGTTAAAAGAGAGCCTGAAGTCTGGTGTGCCGGCCGGTGCACAAACAGGAAACCCCGTCCTTCTGGGTATACGAATGGAGCATGAGGTGACGTCAGTGTGTCGCTCTGCCTGATGTACGTTTCGTAAAAATCGTACTTTGTCCAGGGTCATTTTTATCAAATCATTTCACTTATATTTATTAATTAAATTTTTTGTGGATTTACATTGATAAAGTTTTTTCACAAGTCACCACATTTGTATGAGTTGATTCTCAATTGATCATGGGTGTTATATATATTTCTTTATATAACATTTCTGAATTTTTAAGGTAGCGCGATTTATTTTTCTTCAAAATTGTAATTTTGTATTTATGTTATACATGATAATTGCAGCTACCGCTTAATAGCTGGCAATCAACCCTTCCAGCTATTTGTTGATCATTTCCTAGCGCGGTTTATTTTCCTATTTTCTAATAGTAACAAGAAGGTACTATGTTCATGTGTTGAATACATCCCTTGAGCAGGGTAAACAGTAAATGGACTTTAGAGGGACTAATGTCAGCCATACATGGGTTGAATATCAAATGAATTTTCTTTAGAAGATCATAATTAAGAATTTTTGTTTAAATTTCACACCATTAGTTAGCCGCAGGAATGGCAGATTTCTGTGCACCGATGTTGGAAATTTTTTGAAAAACAAATGAATTTGTAATCAATGATGGGAGAATTGTGCAAGAAATATAAAAGAAAAAAGGGGTGAACATGAGGTGAAATTGAAGGCTTGGTTGATTGAATGAATTTAGAAATCAGTGGTGGCACCATTGTATTCCAAATGCACAACATTTCGGATTTTCTTACACACCTGTTCACCCTTTTAAGAACTTGATATACTGAACTACATCCTACAGAATGTTTGAATCATTATTACTGGTTTCTGTTTCTTTTCTTGTTAAAATGTTTTTAAAAATGTTTCCACATGTCTAAAATTGGACACCAACTCCTGGAATATTATTATTTAACCATTTAAGGACCGCCGCATGTACATTTACATTGGCAGAATGGCACGGACAGGCACATCAACGTTGGTGCCTTGGGGGGGATCGG
This sequence comes from Rana kukunoris, assembly GCA_029574335.1. Taxonomy (NCBI): domain Eukaryota; kingdom Metazoa; phylum Chordata; class Amphibia; order Anura; family Ranidae; genus Rana; species Rana kukunoris. The sequence continues at coordinate 619,441,359 of CM056049.1, read as the reverse complement.
GGATCCGATCAGCCCCCCCCCCCCCCGTACATGCGGCGGTCCGCGCGGCTGCAGGAGCGATCCGCCCCCTCCGGATCGCTCCCAGCCAATGCGCGCGCCTGCCCGCCCGCCCTGTCACTTCCTCCTCCTGTGTAAACACAGGAAGGAGGAAGCGATGTGATCTCTCCCTCAGCGTTTTTTTCAACCACCGCTGAGGAGAGATCACCACACAGTAAGTCCTGCACTAACACTACACTACACTAACACTACACATAAACACATTTAACCCCCGCCATCGCCCCCCCTCCCCCTGTCACAGTGTCACTGAATGCAGTAATCATACATGTATGATTACTGTATTTAGTGTCAGTGTGACAGGCAGTGTGACAGTCAGTTAGTGTTAGGTTCAGGGTAGCCCCGTACCCCCCCCTAATAAAGTTTTAACCCCTTGATCACCGCCCTAGTTAACCCTTTCACTCCCTATTGCCAGCATCACAAAGCGATCATTTTTCTGATCGCTGTATTAGTGTCGCTGTTCCTGCTAGGTAGCTAATTTTTTTTTTCATTGCGATTTTTTTTTTACTAAAGACATGTGGCTAAATACATTTTGGCCTAAATGTTTGACTAAAATTTAGTTTATTGATTTTTCTTATAACAAAATGTAAAAAATATTGATTTTTTTTCAAAAATGTCGCTCTATTTTTGTATATAGCGCAAAAAATAAAAATCGCAGAGGCGATCAAATACCACCAAAAGAAAGCTCTATTTGTGGGAAGGAAAGGATGCAAATTTTGTTTGGGAGCCACGTCGCACGACCGCGCAATTGTCAGTTAAAGCGACGCAGTGCCGAATCGCAAAAAGGGGCAAGGTCCTTTACCTGCATTTTGGTCCGGGTCTTAAGTGGTTAAAATCAATGTTCATTACTTATTGGTAGCTAAATTGTATTAATACTACTTGTATATGCAACTTGAAATTTATGATTGATTCAAAATTTCTTATTTTCCAAAGAAAATGTGTTTGGAATTGAACCCATGTATAGCCTTCATAAGGTTTTTCTCACCTAATACTGTCAAATTTTCCAAAAAATATTCTACAGATGTGGTGTATCCCTCACACACAAGGGAAGTGTTGTCACATTTTGCTGTAGAAGTAAAAAGTATTGACTAATCTCAGTGAGAGACCCACATTCAGAACTTTTGAGCCTACCAGAAGGGTTAGTCACCCTTGTTGCCATTCATTTCAGCAGCTTATTTTTAAAATGTCAAATTCTTTGAAGCTCAAATTGTATTGTTCATGAGTAGTCCTAGAACACGAAGGGGGGGGGGGGGGGGGTTGTTCACACAATCTGTCTGGTACAAATATTCATTGACTTTAATAATTTTCTGTTCACTGAATTTGCTTTTTGGGCAAACTAGTCTACCAATGACAAATGATTGTGATTTGTTAAGATATTGTCTACGTTCACGTTCACAGTCTTTGTGTAAAATATTATGGTCCAAAAAGTGCTTTTGACATTTGATTTGGATTTATAGACTGTCTGGGTGGAGGATCTATCATGGTCATGAAATGGTGTGCATATATGAATTATTTTAAACAATCTTTGCTTCCATCTAATTAAGATGTTTGTGTTTTTCCATAAATTTTAAATACATAGACACATACAGTATACACTATATAAATAAACATTAGTGTTTCCATCTTTTTGAAAAGCTAAAATACACAACAAGAGACTGTTGTTAATCACTGATTTAGATAGACAGAGAAATCTGTACCTCCCCATCACCTGCATGTTACCAGCATGGCCCAGTATCAAAGTATAATGACTTCTTGATAAATGCCAACTGATTCATTTGGTAACCTTTAACAACCCTACTGAATCCATATTTTATTGCTATGGTTGCTTTAGGATGCTATAAGTTATTGCTGTTTATATTATCATAGGTCTTTCCACTAAAATAGGTCTGTATGCTGGCAGTCCCATTTATTTTCATGTAAAATCCATCTGAAAATTTAAATTACCTTTTACATTTCAGAAAATATCAAAATAACAGATGTTTAAAGTTTTACAGTTCCTTAGAAAAAGCAGTGATAGCCTAACTAGAATAGCATGTACACTTTCTGATTGCAGAGCTATGGGTCTGACTTAGCATGGGAGCGTTGGACTGCTGCAGATAGATCATTGCTACAACACAGGGAGAAATGGCACTTCTCTTGCTTCTTTCTATAGAAAACAAGCTGTAAAAATATGCCCACCTTTTGTTCTGATGCACCAGTAATGTATTTAGCTATAAGTAAAAATAGGTTTTTGAAAACTAAATCTGTTTCTAGTAAGTTATCCCTCATGCCTCACCGATACGGTTTTCTGTTTTAAAGATTTTTTTTTTTTTTTTAAGTTTGAAAGGCAAAAAACATCAAAATAATACAGATTTTAACAGCTCAAAAAATACAGAAAAATATATTTTACATAAATATGACAACATGTATAATCATATTGTTAAAAATTAGGGGAAATAGGGGGAAAAAACACAATGCAGTGAAAAAGGAATATTTTGTGAGATAAAAATTCAAACAGATGATGTTTAAATGGAAATCTAGTTAAGCCAAGGATCCCAGACTTTCCAGAAGTCTTCTTGAGTTTTATCATCTGAAATAGCTGAAAGATTACCCTTGATCCAGTACAATTGATCCAGTTACAATTGAGACATAATCTATTTAATAATGAAAGTAATCTCTATGAACTATCATTTGGAATTTGGGCACTAGAATATCTAGGAACATTTGAGATAAAACAGTTATGCCCTGTACACACGATCAGTCAATCCGATGAGAACGTCTGATGGACGTTCATCAGTTAACTGATGAAGCTGACTGATGGTCAGTCGTGCCTACACACCATCAGTTAAAAAACGATTGTGTCAGAACACGGTCACGTAAACCACATACAACGGCACTATAAAGGGGAAGTTCAAATCCAATGGCGCCACCCTTGGGGCTGCTTTAGCTGATTTTGTGTTAGTAAAAGACGATTTGTGCTTTTCTGTCTGTTACAGCGAGATGAATGTGCTTACTCCATAACGAACGCTAGTTTTACCAGAACGAGCGCTCCTGTCCCCTAATTTAGTCTGAGCATACATGGATTTTTAACCGAAGGACGTGCCTATAAACGATCGTTTTTTCTATCGGTTAGTTATCCATTGGTTAATTTTAAAACAAGTTTAAAAAATTTTAACCGATGGATAAATAAGCGATGGGGCCCACATGTGTACGCGGCATCAGGGAGAAGGTGATTCAGATAATGATATATTAGTAAAGGAATCTATCAGGTTAATGTTAATTACATTTTATGGATTTTTATAAAATTCCACCAAATATTGAAGTAGATGCATGTGGAACATATTTAGCTAAACAAGTCAGTAGTATATAGCATTTGAACATGACATTATAGTTAGTTTTAAAAAAAGTACTGTATATACTCGAGTATAGGCCGAGTTTTTCAGCCCTTTTTTTAAGGCTGAAAATACCCCCTTCGGCTTATACTCGAGTCAGCGTACCTGAAATTATTGACAGGCTGCGAGTGTCCATTCATTGTTTAAAAGTCACGGTCTCCTCCTGGTCCCTTCTGTGATAGGCGTTTCTCAGCAGACACAGTTCCGCCTATCACAAACGTTCTCTTATCCTCTGACTCAGTTTCCCAGCAGATACTGTGTTCAGTGTTCCACCAATCACGGACGTCCTTTCATCCTCAGACAAGAGGACGTCCGTGATTGGCGGAACACTGAACACAGTGTCTGCTGGGAAACTGAGTCCGATGATGAGAGAACATCCGTGATAGGTGGAACTGTGCTGAGAAACACCAATCACAGAAGGGACCAGGAGGAGACCGTGACTTTTAAACAATGAAAGGACGCCCGCAGCCTGTCAATAATTTCAGGTACACTGACTCGGGCACAGTGAGGCTGCAATGGGCACAGTGAGAATGGGCACAGTGAGGTTGGCACAGTGAGGTTGCAATGGGCACAGTAAGGTTGGGCACAGGGAGGTTGCAATGGCCATAGTGAGGTTGCAATGGGCACATTGAAGTTGCAATGGGCACAGTGAGGCGTGCAATGGGCACACTGAGGCGTGCAAATGGGCATTGTTGACCCTCTTTTCCGCTTACAGTAGCTACTTGCATTCTCACCCTAGGCTTATACTCGAGTCAATATGTTTTCCCCAGTTTTTTTGTGGTAAAATTAGGTACCTTGGCTTATACTCGGGTCGGCTTATACTCGAGTATATACGGTGGTTTTGGCATTCATGGAAATGGAAAATGCCTTTTTATCAAAGTAAATAAATACATAAGATCTTTCATTTTCCCAGGTCCAATTTCATTTTCCAGGTAACCAAGAGGGAAATTGTTTGCTGGATAATCTAGATTGTTTATATTATTGATACAATTTTTGGCAGCTGAAAAAAGGACATACATGTATGTCTATGGGCTAGTGGACGTTAGTGGATGATCATCCACTGACATCTGTCTCCATTAAGTTTCATTTTTTGAGACGGAAGAAAACCCTATTTTTCTTCAGTTTAAAAAAAACGGAACAGATAAAAACGGATGCTAGGAGATGACATCTGATAACATCCGATCTGCTGACATCAATTTTTACACCATTTCCCCCCTCTTAAGCACACTGTATATAGCTGGTTGCTAAGGAGGGGTCAGGAAGCCATCAGCTGTGTCCCTAACAAGTGATGCCAAACAGAGATCGACAACACATCAGAGGAAAACAGCAGCAGAAGAAGAGTTATATAAAATAAATGGTGCTGCACTGTTATAAGGGTAAATAAATAAAGCTGAAATAAAGCTAATGCTAACTAGATAATGCGGCTTATTTATGAAAGGCAAATCCACTTTGCACTACAAGTGCAAACTTCAAGTGCAAAGTGCATTTGAAAGTGCACTTGGAAGTGCAGTCGCTGTAGATCCGAGGGGGACATGCAAGGCAAATAAAAAAAATAAAAAAACAACAGCATTTTAGCTTGCACATGATTGGATGATAAAATCAGCAGAGCTTTCCCTCATTTCATATCTACCCTTTAGAATTGCAGAGGCTGCACTTCCAAGTGCACTTTCAGTGCAAATTCAAGTGCACTTTGCACTTGTAGTTTACAGTTGTAGTGCAAAATTGATTTTCCTTTTGTAAATGACCCCCAATATGTGTTAAAAAATTCCAAACAGTGAAAAATTCAATAAGTGCTAAAGGTAGTAGTATGCACATGATACAATTGTGCTAGATAAATAAATAACACGTCTTGAAGATTAATAAAGTGTGTGTTCACACTCCAGCTGAGTGCAAATATAACGTATAAGGTGACTTGTCCTTTTTTGTGCAAACAAATTGTGCAAATAAATGCAATGGGCAATGTGCAAAAGTGTCTTCTTCTCTTCTGTGCAACACACTCCAGTGAAGATGGCCTCTTACCTTACAAGTAAGGTAACAGCATATATATGTAATAGTAGAAATCAATGGTATTCACAGTGCTGGCTTCTTATATCCTGATAACATCTCAGTATAGTCCGTTTAAAGCCGGTATTAGCAGTAATATTTCTCTCCCAATGGATATATATATATATATATATATATATATATATATATATATATATATATATATATATATATAGTATGGAGGAAGAAGAATAGGGGATTCTGTATAGTGCAGTATTTTCAATGCAATATTTTTATACATTAAAACAGTTGAAAATACTCGCATTTCTTTACAAGTTAAAATCAAAACACCATGAGCAGCGCGTTCATATGCTGACATCACTTCAAGGGCCTGTCCGTCCCAACGGGTATCGCCACAGCCATGTGATGTCCTCAGGCGATTCCCTGATGAAGTCACATGATCGTGGTGATACGCTTTGGGACGGACAGGCACCGGAAGTGACGCCAGCAACTTGTAAAGAAATGTGAGGACTTTTAGCTGTAACATAATCTTTTGGTGTGGTGGGCGTTAACCAAGGGGCTGTCATAGGCTCAGAAGAGTCCTTTCGACCTAGCTGCTACATTCATAGAAGCCATTCTCTGGCCTGCCATCAGGGGGGTACAGCCCATACAAGTGTAAGGGGCCCGAGCGACTTGGTCCCTCAAGACAATCAGGCTTTAAGTTGGCAACTCCCCTTTGTTCTTTTCCTCCCCCTAGACTAGCCCCGACCCATTGGTGCTGCCCACTGCACTAGCTTCTGACTCTAAGGCAGTGGCGTAGCATGCAGAGACAGAGGGGGTTGTTAGCCGGCGTAGAAATGAGTGCCCCCCAGAACTCCCTCCTTTGATGGCCGCTAAGGGCTCTCATTGAGAGCCCACAGGGTCTTTCCAAGTAAGTTAGCACTGTGACCAGACCCTGCCCTCTCTCTCCCTGACCCCCCTGCTTTCTCCCTAACCAATTTGCTCTCTTCCTGTCCCCTCTGCACTCTCCCTGACCCCCCTCTTTCTCCCTGACCTCCATTCTCTCTCCATGACCTCCATGATCTCTTCCTGACCCCCATTCTCTCTCTCTCTCTCTCTCTCTGACCACCCCTCTTTCTCCCTAACCACCCATCTCTCTCCCTGACCACCCATCTCTCTCCCTGAACACCCATCTCTCTTTCTGACCCCTTATCTTTCTTCCTGAACTCCCCTCTCTCTCTCTCTCTGTCCCTGACCTCCCCTCTCTCTCCCTGAACTCATACTCTCTTCCTGCCCTCACTCTCTTATTTACTCCCTGCCCGCCTCTCTCTCCCTCTCCCTTTTCTCCATGCCCTCCCTTTCTCTCTTTCTTCCCTCTCTCTCTCCCTGCCCCCTCTCTCTCTCTCTCCATGCCCACAGTCTCTCTCTCTTCCACCCCCTCTCTCCCTGACAGCACTTTATTACCTGTATCTAATTAAAGCAGTATCAAACCCCAAAGCAAACATTTATTATATATCAGCTTACCAATTCTTATATGTGATGGCCACATTTTTTTTTTTTTAGGTTTCCTTTCTTTTATTTTCACCTGGTGATCTTGCTAGCAAGTCTGTTTTATAAAAGAACAGACTGTATTTGAGATAAACCATTAAAAAATGGCAGAGGTGCTTACAATGATCAGTTTCCATTCATTCACCTTTATTCCAAAAGGAAAAAATACATGTTTGCTGTAACTGATTATAAAGTGTGAGTTTGAGTTTGGCTTAGTTTGTTTAGTTTACCTAAATCTGCTAGTCCATATAAAACTCCCCTCCCCCTGCCCCTCAGACTGCTGTCCAAAGGTGTCCCCTTTGCTCCTTCATCCAGAGTGGGAGCACTCTAATCCAGGTGGTGTGTTACTTATCAGATAACCAGGGAAAAACAGAAAATAAAAAGCCCCACAAAGATAAAAAAAAATGAATACAGCCACCACATCTAAGAATTGGTAAGCTGTAAATGGTATTTCTCTCCATTCACAGTGGATTCAATGGAATGGGCAGTGGGTGGATCCTGGGGAATGTTGTTGGTCAGGCCGGGGGGGCCCAGTCCTAAAGCTGTGTAGGGGGCCCCAAAATTTCCCTGGCCATACTACACCTTCTATTAATTAAAAAGCATTTATTAATGGACATGGGGGACCTTTTAATTATCTCAATTCATAGATCACTTTCCATTCATTTTTCAACTTTAAGTTTAGGAAAAGTTTAATGAGAACTTCAGTTACACTTCATTAGGCTTTTTTGCCTTGCCTCTTACCTGATATACATAGTTGTCTTTAGATCAGGTATCACCATCTTTTTCATTAACAGCCTTAAGAGCCCTACTGACTCCTCAGGCTTTAGACAGACAACCTGAACCTAGATTGGCACTTAACATCCTATACCAAACCTTATATACCAAGTTTAAATTGCACCCTTATTAACAGAGTTGTATATACAGTAGTTGATGGTAGTCATGTGCAGTGAAAACACATTTGACACCACAATCAAGTCTGAAATAGAGGTGAGGCATATGATACGAAAAACAAACAATAATTTAAACTGTAGTAATGCAGAACAACAAAATATTCATCAGTTTATTTTAACCACTTGCTTACTGGGCACATAAACCCCCTTCGTGCCCAGGCGAAATTTCAGCTTCCGGCACTGCGTCGCTTTAACTGACATTTGCGCGGTCGTGCGACGTGGCTCCCAAACAAAATTGGCGTCCTTTTTTCCCCACAAATAGAGCTTTATTTTGGTGGTATTTGATCGCCCGTGCGGTTTTTATTTTTTGCGTTATAAACAAAAAAAGAGCGACAATTTAAAAATATATATTGTATATATTTTTTACTTGTTGCTATAATAAATATCCCATTTAAAAAAAAAAAAAAAACTTTTTTTTTTCTAAGTTAAGGCCGATACATATTCTTCTATGTATTTTTGTAAAAAAACATTGGGATATTGGGACTGCGACATTACGGCGGACACATCGGACACTTTTGACACATTTTTGGGACAATTCACATTTATACAGCGACCAGTGATATAAATATGCACCAATTACTGTATAAATGTGACTGGCATTGAAGGGGTGAGGAAGGGGTTAAATGTGTATCCTGGGTGTGTTTTAACTGTGTGGGGGGAGGGGGGTGACTGGGGGAGGTGACCGATGCTGTGTCCCTATGTACAAGGGAAACAGCATCTGTCTCCTCTCCATGACAGGACGTGGAGCTCTGTGTTTACACACAAAGCTCCACGTCCCTGCTCTGTCACCGCCGATTGCAGCTGCCGGGTACACGCATCGAATCCTCGGCGATGCAACGGCACTGTTTTTCCCCGCTGCGCGGACCTGTAGTGGTTAATAAATTCAGTTCTAATATCCAATTATTATGAAATGCTACTCTTTGTGCCTTAGATTTTTATTTCACAGCTTTTTTTAACAAGGCCATGTGCCCAATACATTTTTAAACTTAGACAAAACCAATGTAAAAAAATGAATTTATCTTTAACTTTTAGATAATATTGATTTTTTTGGGGGTTAACAAAGAATGACTTTATCAGCTTAAAAAATAAATAAAGAAAGTCTGATTTAAATTCACTGGTTAATACAACATGCATAATTAAACTTAGTATAGAATGCAATGCTTATTAAAGCGGAGCTCCACCCATGAAAACAACATTTTGCCATGTTGTTTAAAAAAATTTAAAAAAAAAAAAACTGAAAAAAAAAAAAAAAATACTCACCCGAAATAGCTGTTGCTATGCGGAAGTCCGTAATCTGCCTCACCTGCACCGCGGTCCGATTTCTTCTTTTCCTTCTCCTTGTGAATGGGGCGCACTGCTTTCTGGGAACTGTGTGTGTTCTCAGAGAGCAGCGCGCCCATTCACAAGCCAGCGTGAGACTCGCGCAGGCACAGTAGGAAACGGGCAGTGAAGCCGTACGGCTTCACTGCCTGTTTCCCATAGTGTGAATGGCGGCGCGGGACTCGGAGCGATCGCGGGACCGGCATCGGGGGGGCCATCAGCGCGGGCGCCTAGGACAGGTAAGTGTCCTTATTTAAAGTCAGCAGCTACACTGTTAGTAGCTGCTGACTTTAAAAAAAAAATTCGCGGCTGGAGCTCCGCTTTAAGAAGTGAACAAAAACACCTTGTCGCCAGATTGTTTTATAGCATACTGCTAAATGACAAAATTATGTATGACCTGCATTCAGAACATATTCTTAGGGGAGAAATCTATTATGCAGGGTAAATTCATCCATGTTTTCATTCAAAAGCTGAAAATGATAATTTTCGTTAAGAATGTTTTTAGATATTGTGAACAGAGCTCTAGAGCCGACCATTCCTCTCTGACATGCCACTATAACTAAAATAACGATGCATGGAAGAAAAGATGTCCCTAAGGAACGCACCGAACCTATGTAGGGCAATGTTATTATCATTTCCCTTGCAGCCTGAAACAAAACCTTAGCAAAAATCTAGCAGATTAACTATTTATTAACAACATTGTGAAGACTAATGTGAAAAATATATTTTCTGTATCTATGTAGGGACAACAAGTTCCTCTCTGTTTTCCAGAGTCATTTATGTATTTATGTTTGGCTTTACAGAGTGATTGTAACCAATCGTAACATTGATGCTAAAGTACTGTATTTATTGGCGTATAACACTCAATTTTTTACCATGACAATTGAGGGTAAACTGTGCCTGCGTGTTATACGCAGGGGGCTGTGAAAAGTTTTTTCCTGAAACTTCCCTCTTAAAGTTAGGTTGCGTATTATATGCCTGTGCATATAATACGATATATTCAAAGGCCAAACCGTTTTTAAAGTTTTGAATAGAGTGACTAATCATTAGAACCTCTGTCAAATTGTATTGCTATTTGTGTCCCTACTGGGGAGATTCACACTTTCTATTTGTCTTCATTGTCACTGGCAGACAAACTAAGGTAAATAAAGACAAAAAAGATGCCACCAGAGCAGGAATATGGCTTTGGATATACTTTAAGTAGAATTTAGAACGCTTGCAAACATTGTAGGTCATATTAGAAGATAGAGTCCAATTAAATTACCAATATGTTTTGTACCCCATAACAGCTGTGCAAGCTTGCAGATAACATATTATCATCATGTAGAAATCTGAGTATATCATTCTCTTTCACAGTAAACCTCATGGCATGTTGTTCCTCCTACAGCTTCTCTCACAGAGGGCCAGTATAGTCAAAAGACAGTTAGTCGAATAGCATATTTTGGACTATTTACTAAAATGTGATTATCTAAAGGAATCTTACCTTAAAAAGTAGATTTCATAATGCCTTTTAACTGTGCTACCTAGCTATTCCTCACAATTAGGGATCCACCTAATTGGTTAGGTTCGCCGAAAATAATTAGTTTGAACACGCAAACACCGTTTAAGTCTATGGGCAGGAGCATGAAAAATCGAAAGTGCTAATTTTAAAGGTTAAAACGCAAGTTATTGTCATAAAAAGTGTTTGGGGACCTGGGTCCTGCCCCAGGGGACATGTATCAAAGTAAAAAAATGTTTTAAAAAATGTTTTTTCAGGAGCAGTGATTTTAATAATGCTTAAAGTGAAACAATAAAAGTGAAATATTTATTTAAATTTCATTACTGGGGGTGTCTATAGTATGCCTGTAAAGTAGCACATGTTTCCCGTGTTTATAACAGTCTCTGCACAAAATTACATTTCTAAAAGAAAAAAAAAGTTATTTAAAACGACTCGCAGCTATAATGAATTGTCGGGTCTCGGAAATACAGATCAAAGTCATTGAAAGTCATTGAAAAATAAAAAATGAAAATGTGTGGGGGTCCCCCTAAATTCCATTACCAGGCATGGGGTTCCTCCCAAAAATCCATACCAGACACTTATCCGAGCATGCAACCTGGCAGGCCACAGGAAAAGAGGGGGGATGAGAGAGAACCCCCCTCCTGAACCGTACCAGGCCACATGTCCTCAACATGGGGAAGATGTCCCTATGTTGATGGAGACAAGGGCCTCATCCCCACAACCCTTACCCGGTGGTTGTGGGGGTCTGCAGGCAGGGGCTTTTGGGAATATGGAACCCCTTTTAACAAAGGGGACACCCAGATCCCAGCCCCCTCTATGTGAATTGGTAATGTACCCCTGCCATTTCACAAAAAAAGTGTGAACATTTTAAAAACGACAGGAGACGGCTTGGGACAAGTCCTTTAAAAAACATTTCACCTATGTAATCCACTCTCGAGCTCCAGCGTAGTAATCCGTTCTCGATCTCCATTCTCCAGTGGTGATCTCCAGTGAGGAATGATGCACATCCCGCCTCCACCGGAGGCATCCGGCTGAATGACGCACAAGCTGCTTGACAGCTCTTTTATAACCAAGTGTGGGGTCACACATCCTGATGCATCACGGCAAACCCAGCTAGGAGGTGTCCCAGGGGTTTTAGAGGAGGCGGGGTCACATGTCATGGGTGGCCCCGCCCTTTGTTATAAAAGAGCTGTCAAGCAGCTTGCGTGTCATTCGGCCTGGTGCCTCCGGTGGAGGCAAGATGTGCATCGTTCCTCGCTGGAGATCACCGCTGGAGAACAGCGCTGGAGAATGGATCATCACTGGAGATCGAGAACAGGTTACTACGCTGGAGCTCGAGAGTGGATTACATCACTGGAATGATTTTTTTTATTTTTAATAAAGGACCAAGCCGTCTTCTGTCATTTTTAACATTTTCATTTTTTTTTTGTGAAATGGTAGGGCTACAATGTACCACTTACCAATTCACATAGGGGGGCCAGGATCTGGGGGTGCTCTTTGTTAAAGGGGGCTTCCAGATTCCGATAAGCCCCCTGCCCGCAGACCCCCACAATCACCGGGCAAGGCTTGTGGGGATGAGGCCTTTGTTGAGGGCATGTGGCCTGGTACGGTTCAGGAGGGGGGCACTCTCTCATCCCCCTCTTTTCCTGTGGCCTGCCAGGTTGTGTGTACAGATAAGGGTCTAGTATTGATTTTTGAGGGAACCCTACGCTATTTTTCTTTTAATTTGGTTCAGGGTTCCCCTTAATAGCCATACCAGACCTGAAGGGCCTGGTAATGGAATTTAAGGGGACCCCACGCATTTTATTGTTTATTTTTCAATGACTTTCAATGACTTTGATCTTTGCCAGGACCCGACAATTCATTATAGCCGTGAGTAGCTTTAAATTACTTTTTTTTCCTTTAGAAATTTCATTTTATGCAGACACTGTTATAAACACGGGAAACATGCGTTACTTTACAGACATACTATAGACACCACCCAAGTATGACATTTAAAGGAATATTTCACCTTTATAGTTTCACTTTAAGCATGATTAAAATCACTTCTCCCGAAAAAACCCAGGTCTCCAAACACTTTTTATGACAATAACTTGCATATTAACCTTTAAAATTATCACTTTATATTTCTCATATAGACTTTTAAAGGGTGTTCCGTGGCTTTTCGAATTTGCCGCGAACACCCCAAATTGTTTGCTGTTCGGCCAATGGGCTAACAGCCAATGTTCGAGTTGAACTCATGTTCGACTCGAACATAAAGCTCCTTTCTACTCACAATGAGGGACTATATCCCTGAAACATTGGGAATCATATAGCACTTAAGCCCTTAATCAGTGATGCTGGGTATTGCAATAGAATAAAAAAAAAGAGGGCAACAGAGAAGAAAAGACAGGCACTTTATGGAAAAGAGATATACATTAACATATTATGAATATAAAAGGGACACTAATAGAGAGGAAAAATAAGTAGTCTACAAAAAAGAGATGTAGGAGGTTGGGAATATAGTGAGGGAACAGAAGGGTTCAAAGCCTTGTGAGTTTATTTTTGATGTCTCTGATTCTGTTGGGAACATATCCCTTCATTTCCTATCATGTGAACACAACATAAAGTAAGAGAAATTCCCTTCAAAGTGAGAGAAATTCCCCACTTAAATAGTTGTCAAGGAACAGGTGTCCCCTTTGAAAGATTTCCCTTCACATCTTGTTTAAGCGACAAATCTTCTGTCCCAGAAACAACATTAAAGTGGTTGTTAACCCACTTCTACTAAATCACCTTATCCCCTCTGTACCATAATAACAGGTGTCCCTGTGTCTGTGTAATGTGAAAAAATCTGCTGATCTGTACCTATATGAGCATGGTCCCGGGCGTATCAGTATCTTCTCTCTCTGGCTCACAGTTCCAGTGGGCAGGGCCGAATACTCCCACAGATGTCAGCAGGGGAGGAGGGGGAGTGACAAGAGAACGATCCGGGGGCCATGCTTATATAGGTACAAATAAGCAGATTGTTTACATTACACAGACACAGGGACGCTTGATATTATGGTACAGAGGGCATAAGACGATTTAGTAGAAGTTATGAGAGCAGCATGAGTGGGGGGTGGGCAAAGGTAAAGTATGAGCAGACAGGCAGGGAGGGGAGGGGGAGGAGGACAGAGGAGACACAGGAGAGCAGAGCTGTGAACGACGGAATCACATAAACGGGCCATGGTGTTATGCCACCAACCCAGCAGAAGAGCTGGCAAAAGAGCAGAGTTTTTCTGGCCTCTGCCCTCAGGGAAAAGCACAGAGGCGCCACTCTAAGCGTAGTACATTAAAAGATTTTAATGAGCAATATAGGTGTACATACTCACAAGAGTATGATTGTCCTCCGCAAACGTGTCGCCTATTGGTCCATGACACAACTCAGAAGTAGTGTCATCGCCCTGATCCACCACTAACTGGGAACTATCATCATCCTCCCAGCTCCCTGTGTGGCTGAGGTCCCAGAAACTTTGGCGTACACCGGCGCAACCAGCTCCACTCCACCAGCGCAGAGCCAAATGGATGAACTCTCTTCCCGGACATATTGACAAACTTCTGTCAGACATGCATATACACAATCCCACTCTTGTGAGTATGTACACCTATATTGCTCATAATTTTTTTTTAATTTACTAGGCTTAGAGTGGCGCCTCTGTGCTTTTCCTCAGCTATCTCAAGAACCGCTTCTCTCCTTCACTGGGCTGCCTTTAAAGTGTGGTGTTATTATGGACTATATGGACTTATGATAGTCACATGTTGCCAATTTTTCCTTTTAAAACTCCCCAATGTTTTACTTCCTTTTTTAGTCTATGGTTGTACATTGTGGATGGTGCAAGCGCCAACTCTTTCCTATGTGTATTGGCCTATGTCCTCAACTAACAAAAGATGCAGTGTCTATCTGTGAGCCCAGCCAACTTGTCTTCTTTCCAGTGGCTGAAAGAACTCCAGGGAAAGGGGCCAGTCCGCACTTCTCCCCATCAGCGGGTATGTTCTCTAAAAGAGGCAAAGGTTAGCTGGGTGAGTAATGCTATGTTTGGGGCAATTTATTTGGGGTACTGTGTGGATACCAGCATTGGGGGAATGGACTAACTTTGGAGTCAACACGTCTGGGGTCTCCTCCTGTGTTAGTCCCCTGATAAAATGGGGGAAGTGTGATGGTAATCACTTTGGATGGGGGGCCTGTGGAACCCAGAATCCCTTGGAGAGGTTGGGAAACCCTTATTTCAGCTCCCCATGCACCTCCTATGACTGTGTCTATTAGGGGCACAGGGTGAGAAAGAACCCCAGTCTGATCTGTACTAATCGGACTCACTGTACAACCACATTGGAATGTTATATATATATATATATATATATAAAATATTGTCTCATACTATGGTGTGCTCTCTGGTGGGTTGTGGCTGTATTCCATTGTTCGATTGTGTCTGCCTGCCTTGGGTATTATGGGATGTGTATGTGTGTTTGCTGTGAGGAGGGAGGGGGAATTCCTCCAACAGCTCTCCCTGCTGATTGCACAGTCTACCCCGCTCTGAGTCCAAAGGGGGGGGGATTGTCCTGGGTGTTACCTGTGTACCCGTGTTTCAGTAAAAAGTTCATGTTCAGCAGTCAAAATAAGTACTGCCTAGTTTGTGGTTGCAAGTGTTTGGAAGATCTGATATCTATATTCAGACTGAAAGAAAGTGGTATATGACTAAAGCACTCAAGCGGAGTGTGGGACATTTCGTTACAATGGTGGTCAGTTTACAGAGGGGAGGGTATAGCCAGGCAGGATAAGTGAGGTATTTCAGGTGTTACATGGGGCCAAATTACACAGCACAAGCACTGTGCTGTACAACATGCTTTAAGGGAACAGGATATGCTATTTTGGGGGGTTAACAAATGCTTTAACTAGGACAAATAGGGAGCACATCTCCATATCAAATTAAAAGGTATTTATAAATTCAGCTGATTTACAAGCTATGGATGTTCACTTACTCCTTCAGCTCATCAAAATGTAAGACTATGTTTACTTTGATTACTCAGTCATGCACAAGAAATAACAAAGATTTTGCTTCTTTACGATTGGATGATTGAAGTGAACTCAGGTTCATTTTATTCACTAAACAGTTTTCTACCTCTTTAATAAATTAACTCCACTGAATGTCAAGATCTAACCTTCTGACCAGCCTCATACTTAAAACTCTTGTTTCCAGAGTCTCTACAGATCATTATGGTTCATGATTAAAATGTTGACATGAAACATTTTATGATCAGCTGATATTTTCAACAGATTGCTTGAATTAATGAATACCACCAGTTTATGTAAAGTACACAAATCAATCTTTTATCAGACTCATTTTCCTCATAGCCACTTGACCTTTTATTCTTTGCCAATAGACAAATCTGTTCTAATGTACAACATGGCTTTAAATATACTGTATAACATACTATTGCCAATATGCTAAAATCTGAGAAAAATAATACATTCTTACAAGAAGTTAATTCAGTGTTTGTGCGAGGCTGACATTTCTCTTCCCACCGTCATGAATAATAGATAAGCAAACATTTTGTCCTTCACGGTAAGAAAAGTTCTTTCTTCATAGTGTTATTTTTTTTCAAGCATAAAATATGACCAAATGTGTGGAAATTACTGGAATGATCAGCTTAGAATGTAGATTTCCTTTCAGCTTTACACTGATGTTTAGTTGATACAGAAAGATTTCTTATCAGGTAAACAGTGTATGGTATGTTCAGATGCGGTATTGTCTACCAGTGAAAGATCTCATCTGTTTCTATATTCATACTAGATCATATAGGGAACACAATTCTCTGGGGTAGTGTAACTGTTTTCTGATTAAAAACTTTTTTTTTCCCTAACTACAAAAAATAAAAGCTGTTGAAAATAAAAGCATCATTAAGGCATTGTTATTAATATTTTTTTTTTTTACTAGTAATAGTGGCGATCAGCGATTTTTATCATGACTGCGACATTATGGCAGACACATCATACACCTTTGATACCATTTTGGGACCATTGTTATTTTTACAGCGATCAGTGCTATAAAAATGCACTGTTTACTGTAAAAATGACATTGGCAGTAAAGGGGTTAACCCAGGGGTGGGCAACCTTTTTAACTCGAGGGCCGCACTGGGTTCATATATTGGACCCGGGGGCCGGACTAGCGTGACATCATGTTATGTGACATCTTGCGACGCACAGCACAGGTCCCTCAGTTATATTATATAACTGAGGACGGATATCTGGGTACATTATACAGGGCACAGGGGGTAATATAACTTAAGGGTATCAAGGTACATTATACAGGTAAAATAAGTTCCCTCCTCAGTTATATTATGCCTGTATAATATTGTACCCTGATACCCCTTAGTTTTACGGTACCAGGTACTCCCTGTATAGTTACCCTGATGCCTTAGTTATATTACCCCTGGGGTATCATGGGTACACTATATGGATAATTTAAAGGGGAGAGGTAGCAAGGGGGTACTTTCTTATGCTTGCTGGTTGCAGTGCACCATTAACTTAACATTATTTATATAACAGTATATATAGGGCCTATATTATAAAAATTATGTTAAGTTAATTGTTCACTGCAACCTGCAAGCATAGTTTCCGCAAAACAAATTGTATTTGCATGCATAAAGGCACCAATTTTCTGAAAATATAATCATTACAGAATAAAAAAAAGTGCAAGAAGCTTGGTGGACTCAAAAGACTTAAAAAGCTTTCTCTGACTTCTCTTGGTGACCCTTAGTACCAACTATAGCCCCCCCTTTTGCCTCTCAACAGATTTGGGGTGGTGGGAGTGAATTGTTTTGTTTAGTGCAAAGTGGATTTGCCTTTCATAAATAACCCCCAATGTGTATAAACAATTAACAAAAGCACACACACACACACACCGGGAGTTAATAAGCCTTTCCTGCCTTTCTCCAACGCCTTTTTCTTAAAAAGCAAGGTGGCGTGGCAAAGGCCTTATCCCAGAAACTATCAAAAATAGGCAACTATATCTACTAAAAACAAAAAACACATAAATGAATAATTAACAAACACAATAACAAAAAAAAAAGAAAAATAAATTAATTTGTTAATTATTCATTTATGTGTTTTTTGTTTTTAGTAGATATAGTTGCCTATTTTTGATAGTTTCTGGGATAAGGCCTTTGCCACGCCACCTTGCTTTTTTAAAAATGGTGTTGGAGAAAGGCAGGAAAGGCTTATTAACTCCCGGTGTGTGTGTGTGCTTTTGTTAATTGTTTATACACATTGGGGGTTATTTATGAAAGGCAAATCCACTTTGCACTAAAGGTACAGGGCCAGATTCAGGTACATCTGCGCATTATTGGACCGGCGTAGCGCACCGCCTTTACGTTAGACTTGCGCAATGTAGCCGCGCAATCACCCTATTCTAGTCGCTTTTACGCAGAAATTTGTGCCTGCGCAACGTTATTTCTGAGGCGCAAGGCGGAGTAATACAAATTGGGAAGGACGTGGGCGTGTTACATTGAAATGAGCCGTGACCCCATGCAAATGAAGGGCCGGCCGGCTCGCGCATGCGCGCTTGAAGCAGACCATGTCAGCACCTCTGTGCGCATGCTCACAACTCGGGAACGGCGCAATCAGTGAAATTGTGAAATGGACTATGGCAAAATCATGAACTATGCAGACAGCATAAATAGACACACACAAACGCACTTCCATTGCAAAAGTACATCCCTTTGTTTCCCTTCCCATATAGCAAAGTGCTTTTGTTCCGTTGTTAGTTGCGTTGTGATTTTTACTTGTCAGATTTGTGTACTGTGTGTTTGTGAGATTTTTTGTTTGATAGTTTTCTGTTTGTTTGTTTTCTTGCTTGATTGTTCCTGTTTGTTTTTGTGACTGTTTTTTGCTGAGTGTTTGTGAGAATTTTTGTTTGATAGTTTTCTGTTTGTTTGTTTTCTTGCTTGATTGGTCGTGCTTGTTTTTGTGAGTGATTTTTATTGACTGGGAGTGATTTTTGGTCAGAGTATGACTGAGAGGAAGAGGAAATTACATTTTTCTGAGGGAGAAACAAATTCTTGCCCGGGCCATTTCCGACTATGGGCGTTTCCTCCACGGCCCGGACAGTGCCAACACCACCCCGGCCAGGAGGAGAGAGATTTTGGACATGATCACTGACCAGGTGAATTCAGCGGGGGAGGGGGAGACACGGAACCGGTCTGGGATTGATAAAAAGACAAATGACCTCCGGCGTCTGGTCAAAAAGAAGCTGGCCAGAATGCTTGCCCATGCCAGGGCCACAGGAGGGGGCCCACCATGCCCTGTTAGGCTGACAGCGGAGAAGCGTGTGGTGGCCCAGACCTTTCATAGGCAAGAAGTGGAGGGCCTGCCCGGCTATGACTCAAGTCAGGAAGGCGTGATGCCAGGTAAGGTTTTTTTTTCTATCAGGTGTGTAGCATGTGTGGGGGAGGGGGTGAAAGGGAATATGTGGCAAGTGTGTGGATCCTCCAACCTGTGAATGTTTTGTGTCATCCACAGATGTGCAGGAGGGTGCTGGGCCATCTGGCCTGACCGCACCATCCCCAGGACAGCAGCCTAATGAGGCCCCCCCGACAAGGCCGGAGTCCGCGGAGGAGGTTGAAGAGGAGGAGGAGGAGGAGGAGTCCATGTCAGGCACTGGACTATTGTTTTTGGATGACTCTTCCCCTCTGGCTGGCAGCAGCCAGCCCTCCCTAAGGGGGAGCCCCCCTCCTCCCCCAACATGGCTCCCCTCCCAAGGGGCTCCCCTTCTCCCCGGCCACAAGCATCAGCTGGAGGCAGGAAGGCGACCCAGAAGACCAGGGGGGTCGCCAATCTCCTGCCCGCCACTCTGAGAAGGGACCAGTTGCTCCAGACCCGCCATCTGGGACAGGTCAGCCAGACATTGGTGCGGATGGAGGAGAGCCTGTCCTCCATCAAGGATACGCTTGGGAACCTGGACTGCCACTCCCGGGCTTTCAGAAACTGCCTTAACGACCTGCAGACTACATCAGCAGGCATTGGGCAGGATGTGAGGGCCCTTACCCAGGCTATCCAGGCCAACACGGCAACACTAGGTGCTGCCCTGGATAGAATAGCCGTGGCCTTGGAGGGCAGGCCGCCAGGTGGGCAGAGACCAGGGGCTGCTCCTCCTTCCCCGGTTTACCCCCTCCCCCATGAGTCTCCCCAGAGGAGCCGGGGCCGTGGCTGGGGGCGCCCCAGGCGTGGCTCACGTCAAGGGCACTAATTTGTTTTTCCCCTTTTTTTTGGGCCTTTTTTTTTGCTGGAAATTTTTTGATTTTGCTGGTAATTTTTTTTTGTTGGGTTGTGAATGCTGTTTGAATGTGGGGGTGACATTCCTGCCAGAAAAGGGGTGTCACTCTCAATTTTGGTGGAGAAGGGTTCCCCAGGACCAGGGAGAAGTGATCCCCAGGTCCGTGTGAATAGTGTATGAATGTACAGTGACATAATTGGAGCCTTGGCGTGGCGTTGCTGCTCACAAGTCCTGCATGGTGGACTGGTGCCAATCTAAATTGATGAGGATGTGGGGTGTGTGTGCTAGGGACCACAGTGGTGTGCATGCATTCTCATTGTGCCATGATTAATGTGTGTGTTTAATGTACATAACAGATCATCACGTAGGTCAATCTGCAGGCCCTTTCTCACTGCAAAGTTGTGCAGCAGGCAACAGGCACCGATGATATGGCACACAAAGTTTGGGGAATACAACAGGGTCCCCCCAGACTTATCCAGGCATCGGAAACGTGACTTCAGGAGGCCAAAGGTGCGCTCCACCACTGCACATGTTTGGGCGTGGGCTTGATTGTATCTTTCCTCTCCTAGGGTTTTGGGGTTCCGGATAGGAGTCATGAGATGGGGTCCCAGTGGATATGCAGAGTCACCTGTAAGGGAAAAGACAGGAGGATGTTAGTCATGCATGTGCCCCTTGTGATGTGTGCATCATGGGGGGGTACAGTCATGCCTGCCACCCATGTCACTCACCAACCAGCCAGGTGTCCCCATACATGTTCTGATCGAATTCCATTCGGATGGGGCTCTGATTGTATATGTAGCTGTCATGGCTGGACCCTGGGTGTTCGACTATCACCTGTACGTTGATGGAATGCCAATGCTTCCAATTGCGGTACATGTGCTCTGTCTCCTGGGGGGGCTGGAGTGCCACATGTGTGCAATCAATGGCCCCCACGTTGCGTGGGAATCTGGCAATTCTGTAGAAATCTGTCATTGCCTTCAACCGCAGGTCCTCAGTGGTTGGTTTGATGATTTGGTTGGCCATGCGTCTGAGGATTGCAGAGACAACCTGGTGCACACATCTGCTCATGGAGGATTGTGACATCCCAGCCACCACTCCACTTGTTCTTTGAAAAGAGCCACTGGCAAGGAAATGGAGTGTTGCCATGACCTTGACCAGTGGCTGCACTGCATGTGAGCGTTGTGTTGGGCTGGTGATGTCCTCCTGCAGGGTTGTGGTTAATTCCAGGATGGCATGAGGGCTGAATCTGAAGATGTGATACACCTCACAATCACTAATGCCAAACAGGTCTATGCGTGTGCGGTATATCCTCTCCCGTGCCATCCTCCGTGCCCTCCTCCTTCTTTGCTCATCTAAAGTCAGTAGTATAGCTATGCGCGACGATGCCCCTGGCATGTTGGCATACAGAATGTTGTGCAACACGTGTGACTGCTGAGCTCCTCACTAACAGTGTTGCTTTATCTGACATGTAGACGATTTTTCTCTTTTTAGACCAGCTTTTATATGGTCTAATTTTAGACAGGACATTTTACTGTTGTGCACACTGCGTAGCCTGCGCTGACCCAACGTTCTTTTGTGGATCCCCGTAAGTCCCTCATTAGCATATTTGACTAGCAAATCAATGGTCTGTCTAGCGCAGTTTTGCGCGGACGGATGCGCCTGTCAAACGAAATTACGCTATACAAAAAAAGTAGATTTCTTGCGTATCTCGTTCTGGGAATGCCGTGCATCGAAACGCATGCACACATTTAGACTTACGCCGCGCATCTCCTGTTACGCAGGCGTAATCGCTCTGTGAATCTGGCCCACAATTTACAAGTGCAAAGTGCACTTGAAATTGCACTGAAAGATCTGGAAGATCTGAGGGGGACATGCAAGGAAAATAAAAACAGCATTTTAGCTTACACATGATTAGATGATAAAATCAGCAGAGCTTCCCCTCATTTTAGCTCTACCCCTCAGATTTACAGCAACTGCACATTCAGTGCAATTTCAGGTGCACTTTGCAATTGTAGTTTGCACTTGTAGTGCAAAGTGGACTTGCCTTTCGCAAATAAGCCCCATTGTGTCTCTTATTTTCTTTAATCATTTTTTTTTTCAAATGCTTGCTGTTCTTATGCTTTATCACTTTACAGTGTATTTTGCAATGTAATTCATTATTTAGGTATCATATTTTTTACTTTTTAGATGATGTCACATGACCAAGAGGTCTTTTCTGTTTTGTCATGGAATGTTCGTGTCCTTAACTCAAACTTAAATTTAAAAGAGCATTGTTATTTAAATATTTGAAAAGTTATTTTCCACATATAGTGCTACTTTAAGAAACTCATCTTATGGCGAGCAAGCTTTTGTCCCTTAAGAAGCCCTGGGTACAGAAGACATATCATGCTACATATTCCATGTTTTCTAGAGAGGTTTCGATATTGATTAGTAGATCACTGCCATGTATTGTAGAATATGTATTTTTTTCTGTGGGGTCAGAGATATGTAGTTGTTAGTGTGTATATACTGTACCACCTCCTTTTGTGGGGACTCCTATATAGTCTCATGAAAAAAATCTATTTGTATGGTCCAGCATAGTTATTAATAATGGGAGACTTTTAAGCTCTGTACACACGATCGGTTTGTCTGATGAAAACAGACCGATGGACTGTTTTCATCAGACAAACCGATCGTGTGTGTGCCCCATCGGTTTGTTTTCCATCGGTGAATAAAAATAGAACATGTTTTAATTTTTCCCTATGGATAAAAAAAGATAGAAAAAAAATGATCGTCTGTGTGGAAGTCCATCGGTCAAAAATCCATGCATGCTCAGAATCAAGTCAACGCATGCTCGGAAGCATTGAAATTTATTTTTCTCAGCACATCGTAGTGTTTTACGTCACCTCGTTTTGGCACGGTCGGATTTTTGACTGATGGTGTGTAGGCAAGACTGATCAAAGTCAGCTTCACTGGATATCCGACGAAAAAATCCATCGGATTAGATTTCATCATATATCCGATCGTGTGTACAAGGCTTAACACTATACTTGATCCTTTTTTGGATAGACCAATCCCCCCAAAAATATTTTTCTGGAGAACGCATTAATTGGGCCAAGATGGTAGATCTGGTAGAAGCTTGGGGATGATATCCTGTTTTTCAATTTCTTATAAGACTGCCTCTTGCATAGATCTAGCGTTTGTCAACTGGCTAATAAAATTCCGTCCCTTTTAACAAAGTATTGGGAATTCAATGCAGGGTCATTTACTTCAGCAATATTATGGGATGCCTTTAAGGCATACACAAGAGGACAGTATATATCTACTATTAAATCAGAGTTCTGCCAAATTATATTTTTTTAAAGTCAGCAGCTACAAATACTGCAGCTGCTGACTTTTAAAATAAGGACACTTACCTGTCCAGGGAACCCGCGATGTCGGCACCCAAAGCCAATCTGTTCCTCGGTTCTCAATTGCTGCCACCTCCATCTTCGGTAAGGGAATCAGGAAGTGAAGCCTTGCGACTTTACAGCCTGGTTCCCTACTGCGCATGCACAACTCATGCTGCATGATCCCACTGGTCCCTGCTGTCTTCTGGGACCTGTGTGTCTCCCAGTAGACAGCAGGGGATGGACGGAGGAGGCGCCGGACGTGGCATAGATAGCCGCGAATGGCTCAGCTATCTATGCCCGGAAGTGGGAGCAAAATACCTGTATTAGACAGGTATTTAGACATATATTTGCCCCCCTCCCCCCTGAAAAGTGCCAAATGTGACACCGGAGTGGAACTCTGCTTTAAAGCAGTTATTAAGGCCCAGAGAGTGATGCCTTGAAACTTATAGTGGATTAAAAAACAGACCAATATGTTGCGGATCCTTCAGAGTCCAATTTTAATGCTTTACTCCATGGCAAACGGGCATTGCATTTGCATATGGCAGGTGTTATAAGGTTGGATTTATACCAAAATAATCAGAAGTTCTTTAAGCAGGGAGATCAAAATGGTAGTTTTTTGGCCATGATAGGTAAACATGAACAACCTAGCATTCTGATTTTGGAAATAAATACCGCTTCTGGAGATATGGTCTGTACACAGTCTAAAATCCTGGAGACTTTTTGGCAATTTTATCAGACATTCTACACATCTTAGTATTCTCTAATTCCAGCCAACAAAATTGGTGGCTTGGCTAACAGATAGTGAGAGGGAGATACTAGTACACCTAACAACATCGGAGGAGGTCCTTTCGGTCATCGGGACTGGATGGTCTTCTTATTGAATTATATAAGGCTCATGGAGAGCTCTTAGCTCCTGTACTGCGTTCTCTTTACTCTGATTGTCTGACGAAAGGAGCCTTACCAGAATCAATGAGTAATGCTCATATAGCTTGAATTTAGAAGCACCCAAAAATCCATCTTATGCTTCATACATGCCTATTGCTCTTTTGAATGTAGACTTTAAGATTTTGACAAAGCTGATCTACATACGATTACAACCTGTGCTGCCTAATATTATTGGTTCAGATCAGATGGGGTTCATGTCTGGTAAGGCTACCAATGTGAATTTGAGGAGATTGGCCCTTTTTGTGGGAGGTACTCAGCTGAATGGGCTTTCAATGGTATTTATAAAATGGTTGCAGGTCTTATATAGATATCCCACAGCTGCAGTGAAGATGGAGAGAGGATTGTCAACCTCTTTTTGGTTGTTTAGGGGAACTTGGCAGGGCTGCCCTCACTCTTTGACCCTTTTTGCTATTGCTATGGAGCCTGTGGCAGAGGCTTTACGCACCTCCCCCAATATTAGGGGATTGCGGATTGGTTGGTTGGAGGAGAAGGTTGTCTTCTACGCAGATGACCTCTTATTTTTTAATGATGCTGGACCCTCTCTCCAAGGGGCTTTAAAGATATTGGACACTTTTTCAACAGTCTCAGGGCTGAAGGTAAATTGGACTAAGTCCTTGCTGTTAGCATAAGATATGTAGGCCCGTAGTATGGCTTTGAATAATATTCCATTGCAGTGGGTGGAGAATTTCAAAATACTTAGGAGTTGTAATTTCCCACCAAGCGCCTGAATTTATTTCCCCGAATTTGACTCAGATTCTGGGAAATATTGGGTCAAAATTGAAAGTATGGAAGTCTCTACCATCTCACCTTTATTGGGATGTATCAATCTTTTAAAAATGAAAATTATTCCAAAATGTATGTATCTATTTAGACACTCTCCCCAGTGGCTTCCCATGTCCTTTTTTACATAATTAAACCAACTTTTTCCATCTTTTTTTTTTATGGAGATCAAAGAACCCCAGGTACAAATTAACCACCCATGATGCACCCAGGGAGGTCTAGCCTTTCCGGATTTATACAAATACTTTTTAGCCACTCAGTTGGTTAGGGCCACATGATGACTGAAACCTAATATATATAACTCCTCTACTTGGCTGGAAGCAGCAGTAGTAGATTCTATAGATGCTCTCAAGGCTCTTTTATTTAGGGTCCGTAGGGCACCATACAAGTGACTGCTTCAATGCTCATTACTATTCGAGCTTGGGAGGCTGGTCTGAGATGTAATCATTATCTTAAGGGTGCAGTTTTTTCAAGTGCCCCTCTATTGTTTAATCCTACTCCTCCTCAAGTCTTTAACGCACCAGAGCCTATTACATGGACTAAATATAATATTAAATTACTTTCTCAAGTGATTACTGGTCGGAAATCTAATTTCTCTACACTTACTTCAACTTTTAACATTCCAAGTTCACATCTTTTTAGATATTTCCAGCTTCTTCATACTTTTCATGCAAAGTTTCCACAGGATAGTTTAATGATTAGACAATCCACTTTAGAATCAGTGCTTAGGTCTGAGTGTCTGAATAAGCCCACCTTAAGATTTTATTCTCATCTTACAATAATTTCTATCTTACCATTAGATGTTCTTAGAGCTAGGTGGGTGTGAGATATACCATATTTGGATATGGAGGATTGGAGGGATGTGTGGGATTCCCCTTTGCGATCTTTGGTATCTTTGAGAGACCGCATGATCAAATATAAATTGGTACATAGAGCATATATCATGCCACACAGACTTCAAAAGTCTTCCTATACTGAAAACAAATGAGAACTATTAATCTCCCATTGTATAGAGATACTACATGAATAGGGGTTGTCTTAGTAAGTACTATAAAGTGTGGGCAAAGTGTCTGGACAAACTATATATGACATCTAATGTCCATGAGGGCCATTATTTATAATATAGATGTTTTCATATAAGGAATGCATGGGGTCACTGGGGATAGAAGGAATTAATGTGTATTTTATTTTCCCCTTTTTCTTTTCTTTTCTGGCTTGGTTTGGTATTAAACGTGGATACATGGGATGGTTTTGACTTAAGCTTTGATAAAATATATAGAAGGGAGGGAAAGAAAAAAGAAAAAGAAAAAAAGTTTTTTTTGGGATTAATAGTTTTAAATTGGATTTTTAAACAGTATTAAAGTGATGTTCTGCCCAAAAAAATAAAAATAAAAATAAAAGCCAGCAGGTACACATACTGCAGCTGCTGGCTTTTAATAGGACAGTTACCTTTCCTGGAGTCCAGCGATGTCGGCACTCGCAGCTGATGCTTCCATTGTGGATAAGGGTACTGTAACAGAATGGCCCGTGACACCCAGAGACGTTGGAAGGATGAGAGATACTCTTGTGCCAGCAGCAACAATAACTCTTGGGTCGAAATCCACCCTGTGCCCTTTTGGGTGTAGGGTGGCTAATAGTGAATCATAATTCATATATTACATGAGATGGGACAATAATAATAATTCATATTGCAGGACTGGAATATTACAAAAGGAGCTCATTTTGACTTGAGACCAGGTCTTCAAGACAAATGACGCATCACTTTGTATAAAATAGGCTATTGAAATGTTAAGTGAGGTTGGCTCTTCAATGTGTGGACACATTCTGTGGAAAGGCGTAATGTATTGTTTAGGAGTAGATGCAATTGTCTATGGTACAAAGGTGTCAAACCCCTTTAGAGTCAGTAAGTCTGTCTAGGTAATGTGATTGAGGTTTCCTTTCTGTGTGTGAAGATTATCTGTGATTGTGTATTATTCAAAAGGGAAAATCATTGTGTGATAAAGATGTCTGTGTTACTATTCAAGGTTAATTGAACACTATTGAAAATACGGTGCCGACCGGTCTACATGGTTAGCTTACATGAATGCCTTTTAGAGTGTGATTGAAGCCCCCCATGGTGTGAAGGGGGGTGGAGATTGCATTGTCCTGTGATTAACTGTATTATGCTGTACTGGATATAAGCAAGCTAAGGAAACTAATAAATTGTCATATCTTTGAAGCAAGAACGGAGCTCTGTCTCGTCTTATTCTGGGAAAGGATATGGATCGTGTATGCAATATTGTCGGAGTGTGTCAGGTAAGCGTGTAGTGGTTGGATGGAAGGTTGTAAGCGGTGGTGACCGTTACAGGTACCCAGCACTGTAGCCATTCGGCTTCACGCCGGAAACCCTACGGCTGGGGGAGGGAGGAGGAGGGAGCCCCAACCGTAATGTCACCACCTGTGGCTGAGGTTCCCATAAGTGAGAAAGGATACCTTTCAAAGACAGGTATCCTGTTCCCCCCTCCCCCCTAAAGGTGCCATTTGTGGCACCAAAGGGGGGAGGAATCAGATGAGCGGAAGTTCCACTTTAGGTTCAATGTGTATGATGTTTTGTTGTGTTTGTTTATTAAGACATTTAATAAAAATATTTATAACAAAAAAAGTGAGTATTTCATAATGAGCTAGTATGCTAGCTCATTATACCTTGGTCTTGCAGGTTTTTTTGTGGGTTTACAACCACTCTGTTTTGAAACTTTCTGTTGTGTTTACAGGACAGGAGGTTAAAGGAAATATTCCCAAATGGACATAGATTGTAAAAAAACAACCAAAAAAAAAAAAACAGGCGTTTTATCAAAATTAATATAACAACAGGTTTCAGCTTTCAATACATTTTAATAACTGGAGCAGCATGCATGCTAAGGCAGTGAGGCTAAAGCTGTTCAACTTTACTAAAAGTAATGTGACCTAAAACTGGTATCCAGTTTCTGAGTGACCAGTGCTGCAGGCATCAACTGTTATAAGAGTTTACTGTTGTATCTATGAGCTGTGCATAACCCCAAGCATAGCTTTACCACAATGGTGCAAATAGCATTTGTTCTTGCTTCTAAGGAGGCATGGGACCACAAGCTCAAATTAATTGAACCTACTCTGTACTGACTTGCTTGTGAAGTAAGGAAAGAACAGATATTACATTTTTCTCACTCTAACCTTAATTTTTATTATTACGATTTGAAAAAATATAATTCTTCTCTATTAACCACACTATTCAGGTATAGATAATTTTGGATAATATATCAGTGTAACAATAATCAACAATAAATCATGAAACATCAAATTAGCTAGAATAACATAGATGCATTGTGTTGTGTTTTATAGTATTTTAATGATATATGCATTAACCGAAAATGCAGGTTTTTGATCAAATTAGGAAGTTAGCATAAATAAAATAAACATTACCAATCACTCTACCAACATCAAGATTTATAAGTCATAATGATACAAAGAAAATGACAAAAATAGTAAAAGTAATAGTAATAGTAATTAGTACTTTAAAAATTGTGCAATATACAACTTGTATATGGATACATTTGGAGAGAGAGCAAGAGAGAAATAGAGAGAAATAGAGAGAGAGAGACCTCTGCCGTGTCTCAGGCCGTGTACACACGATCGGTCCAAACCGATGAAAATGGCCCGAAGTTCAGTTTCATCGGTCCAAACTGACTGTGTGTACGGCCCATCGGTCTTTTGTCCTTCGGACCAAAATTTTAAAACTTGCTTTAAAATCGACCCGATGGCCTGCTGACCAATCGGTCCAAACTGTTGGTTAGTACACAAAAGCATCGGTTCAAAACCCGAGCATGCTCTGAATCAAGTCGACGCATGCTTGGAAGCATTGAACTTCGTTTTTTCAGCACGTCGTTGTGTTTTACGTCACCGCGTTCTAACACGATCGGTTTTTGAACTGATGGTGTGTACGCACATCAGACCATCAGGACACTTCAGCGGTGACCCGATGAAAATGGTCCGTCTTACCATTCTCATCGGATGGACCTATCGTGTGTACGCGGCCTCACTCTTACTGTAGAGATTTACATCCAATGTGGTACTCCTGCTTCCACCAGATATATAACAAACAATTGGAGATGCAATTTCAGTTTCTATTCAAAAGTGTTTTACTTCAGTTTTCATGCATATACAAATAACGACTGTTCCTGTTTCGAACAGGAAGTCCATCCTCCATGCAACTTTATTGAAGAATGGAGTTCCTGTCCAAAAACTGCGCAGTCGTTATTTGTATATGCATGAAAATGCTTTTGAATAGAAACTGAGATTGCATTTTTGTTATATATATATATATATATATATATAAAAAACATCCCAAGGAAGTCTTAAACTTTATCGTAACAGTTCTCTGTAATCATTGGCATGTCAGCTTTTATTAAACCATGTGACATTCTATTTATTTAGTATGTGATTTACAGCATGAGCTGAGGCAGAATAGATCTCTCAAAGGTTAAACAGATCATAACTCATATATGACTGCAAGCACGGCAGCAAAAACAGTCACCTGCACAGACCCTTTGCCTAATACCAATACAGGGTAAATTAAACATAAAATAAAGCTGTAAACAGGTTTAGCTATTAGGAAACAAATTCATATTTCCTTCACATACTGTATTTCAACATATATTTCCAAATATACCTGAGGTCTTGTGAAGGTCCTGCTCTTATATGCGGTGTTTCCACAGAATGTCCAAACACAGCTCCTTCTGTTCCTAAAAAAAAAAAAAAAAAAATCCAGTCTTTTACTTGCAGAGATCATTTTTTGGCCCACACTTAAAGCAGAACTAGGCCCTCCTATCCTTTATAGCAAAGGAAGTTGCCATCTTAGGCTCTGTTTGATCTTCTAAAAGATAAAAGTCGGGCACCAGAGCATCTTAAAGTAATAATTGCAGACTTTATTTTAATCCATCAAGACATAAAAATAATCCATTCCTACAATCTATTTCTTGTAGGAATGGATTTCCTTTATGTCTTGATGGATTAAAATAAAGTCTGCAATTTTTCCTCCTATCTTTTATAGAATGTATGGATGGTATGTACGGCATGTGTGTTGTGTGGATTTGGGGTTGGGGTACTGACATTTTTTTTTTTATCTGCATTTGCTACAGTGTTGCACATGTGATCAGTTATGACACCAGCCATTTGATGGCTTGACAGTTTGGTTGAGTACACCAGCAACTGTGGCAGTTATCATTCTGGGTATGCCATGAATGTGACTGTTTTAATAAAAAGGTAAATTGAAAGGTTTAATTTAACTTTAAAGCACACAGTGAAATATACACAATTGAAATACAGGTATTTGCATTTTTGTTAATCCAGCCCTGACGCATAGGCAACCTTATAACACCGCACAGCCAGGTTGGTAAACTGATCATTTTCTACTGCAGTTCAGCAATGCAGCCTAGACAAATTCCTCAGCCCCAGCTTAAAAACAAAGCATCAAGCGATCAGCAGACGATGACATTGGGGTGTTCTTGCCTCATGGCAGGGCAGACGGAGAGGGTAGCTGGTGGCAACCCCACCCCCTCTCAACACGTTTATTACACTCCTACATCAGCCCCCCTTTTTTTTTGTGTTGTTTTGTCCCTTCCTCCTCCACCCTCGCCTTCTCTTTCTTTTCTATTTCCTCTCTTTTATACCTACTCTGACTAAATGTAGGTGGTTGGTGACTGTGGCTACCCTTGGGTGAACCCTTCATACATCATCTTTAACTGCTTGCCGACCAGCCGCCGTCATATTACTGTGGCAGGTCGGCACTGCTACGCGAGAGCACGTAGCTCTACGTCCTATCTTTTTCGGCCGCTAGAGGGCCGAAAAAACAGAAGATCAGTGATTTCCCCTTGTGAGTCAACCCCCCCCCCCCCATACAGTTAGAACACACCAGGAACATACTTAACCCCTTACCTGCCCCCTAGTGTTAATCCCTTCACTGCCAATGGCATTTTTATAGTAATCCAATGCATTTTTATAGCATTGATCGCTATAAAAATGCCAATGGTCCCAAAAATGTGTCAAAATTGTCCGATGTGTCCGCCATAATATCGCAGTACCGAAAAAAACGCTGATCGCCTCCATAACTAGTAAAAAAAAAAATATTAATAAAAATGCCATAAAACTACCCCCTTTTTTGTAAACGCTATAAATTTTGCGCAAACCAATCAAATGCTAATTGCGATTTTTTTTACGAAAAATATGTCGAAGAATACGTATCGGCCTAAACTGGGGGAAAAAAAGGTTTTTTAGATATTTTTTGGGGATATTTATTATAGCAAAATGTAAAAAAATATTGAATTTTTTTCAAAATAGTCGCTCTATTTTTGTTTATAGCGCAAAAAATAAAAACCGCAGAGATGATCAAATACAACCAAAAGAAAGCTCTATTTGTGGGAAAAAAAAAACGCCATTTTTGTTTGGGAGCCACATCGCACGACCGCGCAATTGTCAGTTAAAGCGACGCAGTGCCAAATCACAAAAAGTGCTCTGGTCAGGAAAGGGGTAAATCCTTCCGGGGCTGAAGTGGTTAAAATTCACAGATTTTTAGAGTTAGACAGGAGAATTGTACCAAAGGCTCTGCTCTATGGGGGGAAGGTCTCGGATACATGAAGGCTTGTGTAGATGTTATAGGGCCTGAAACATCTGTTGTGATCACGTTAGCATGAGCAAGTGTCAACAGCCTGTTGTTTCACCACCTTCTGTTATGCATTGTTGCTGTTCTGTAATGGATGCTATGCGATCTGCCCAGACCTTCCCGTGGATGTGTGGCATGTTATTATCTATCTATCTTTGCTTGTTGATGCATCTTACTTTTGATTTCTTTGTGACATCTGTAAAACTTTTATTTTTAGGTTCAATAGAGGTTTATTGAGTTTTTTCAAATAGTATAAACAGAAACATACCATGGCGTGACCGAGGACCCAACAAAGGGCAGCTCGGTCACAATCACACGACACATAAAACAAAAACAATCCTTGTCTTGGGAGGTAGCAAGAGGAAACAAAACAATAAGGGGGGACATTGCGGCAAGGTGAGGACACAGGGAACTGCACTTCATACAGGGAACAATCTTAGCCTTCAACGGTCTCCCCCAGCCTGGGCGCCCCTATGGGATCCATCTGCGTCCAGGGCCTAGGGGAGCGTGGGGAGTCATGTAATCCGGTGAAGGCAGTTAACCAGGGTACTCGTATGAGATATCACAATATGCAATTAGGTGTAGAGTACCAAAAATGAAATGTGCAAGCAAGAAGTCCCGTGTAGCAGTCGGATCGTACAATATTGAAACCATGATGAGGCCTAAGATGCGGCCAGAAAAACAAATGAGAAGAAGGAAGAGGTAAGATAAGGGGGTCGAGGGCAGAGAGAAGAAAATAAGAATAGAGGGGGGGGGGGGGAAGAGGGGAAGGAAGTGGTAGATGGATGGGGGTAGGGAACAGGGGGCGGCGCACTCTCTCACTAGCAGGGGCGCATCATACAGACACAGACGGACTCTGCTGAGTAACGCCTGAGAAAAGGGAAAAAATTTATTATCCAAATAGGAGCTCCTGAGGTTGCAAAACTTTTATTTTTAATAAAATCTTTAATGGTAAAAAAAAACAAAAAAAAACAATCAAAAAAACAAAACAAAGCATCAGCACAGTATACAGTATATCATCCCTAAATATAATCTCTCTTTCTGTCAGAATATTCTGCACAGCAGCACATCTGAATGACTTGCCTCTTGCTCTCCCAATATGAGTGATGCTTAGCATGGAATTACAAGAGACTGGTACCAAGGTAAAATCAGGTACATATACGTGTTGCATTAAGTACTATATTAAGCAGTCTGTTCCTTAATGTTTTTAATCAAGATCTGCACAATTCTTACCCAAGCTTCCCAAGTTTCACTTTTTTTGTTAATTGGATTAACCATTGCAAAATCAGCATGTTACACCCCCTTCATGTCCAGGCCATTTTAAAATTGTCAGTGCTGTGCTAGTGCAACCGACCTTTACTCTGCCATGTATATATATATATATATATATATATATATATATATATATATATATATATATATATATATATATATATATATACACACACACACACACACATACACAGGGCATTTTTAAATGACATTTAACCACTTGTCATCTGCCCGCCGTCAATTGACGGCGGGCAGACGACTCCATTGTTCTGACATCACGTCATATGACGTGATGTCCCTTTAAAGCCGCGGGCGGGCGCGCGCGCGTCGCCGGCGGCGGCGCGCGCGCGCACCCGCCGCTCCGCGGGGATCCCGTGCGAGTGCCCGGCGGCAACGATCGCCGCCGGGCACACGCGATTGCTCTGTAAGTGAGCTGGGACGTGCAGCTCTGTATGTAAACACAGAGCTGCACGTCCCTGTCAGGGAGAGAGGTGACAGATTGTGTTCCTTGTACATAGGGACACAATCGGTCACCTCCCCCAGTCACCCCCCCCTCCCCCTACAGTTAGAACACTCATAGGACACACATTTAACCCCTTCCCCGCCCCCTAGTGGTTAACCCCTTCACTGCCAGTCACATTTATACAGTAATCAATGCATATTTATAGCATTTTTCACTGTATAAATGTAAATGGTCCCAAAAATGTCAGAAAAGTGTCCGAAATGTCCGCCATAACGTCGCAGTCCCAATAAAAAAATCGCAGATCGCCGCCATTAATAGTAAAAAAAAAACAAAAAAAAAAAATGCCATAAACTATCCCCTATTTTGTAAACGCTATAAATTTTGCGCAAACCAATCGATAAACGCTTATTGCATTTTTTTTTTACCAAAAATATGTAGAAGAATACGTATCGGCCTAAACTGAGGGAAAAAAATTTTTTTTATATATTTTTTGGGGTTATTTATTATAGCAAAAAGGAAAAAATATTGCATTTTTTTAAAAATTGACGCTCTATTTTTGTTTATAGCGCAAAAAATAAAAACCGCAGAGGTGATCAAATACCACCAAAAGAAAGCTCTATTTGTGGGGAAAAAAGGACGCCAATTTTGTTTGGGAGCCACGTCGCACGACCGCGCAATTGTCAGTTAAAGCGACGCAGTGCGGGAAGCTTATATTTTGTCTGGGCAGGAAGGGGGTCTAGGTGCACAGTAGGTAAGTGGTTAATAACCACTGCACATTTAAAAAAAAAAAAAAACTTTCTCTTACTTCCTACTATATGTATTTTGAAGGTCAAGTTTTTGCAACAATGTTTTGGAAGGAAATAAAATATTATTTCTCATTTTTTTCAAAAGAATTTATTGAAGAATTATTTATACATATATAGGGTGAGAGCAACAGGAGGAACTCTGTGTCCCCCAAAATATACATTTTAACATTGAAACTGTGAATGAATGGAAAAATATAATCATTGTACCTGAGAACGATATAAGAACTGGATGGATCTTTTATAAAGGATTACAAAATTTTAGGAGGATAGGGACTGAAAAAGTAGGTGGCGGAGCTGCGATTTGATTTTGCAGTTCTGCAAAAGTGATGAGATCTTTGCTCGCTGATCGGTGTGCTGGTAAGAAGTATATTTTCTAGACATGCGCACACTGAATTATTTATTTTAGGAATTCCGGTTTCGTCCAAAAAATACATTTATTTAGTTACTCACAAATTTGTTTTTATTTATTTTGTTTCATTAAAAAATGCATTCATACACAAATCCAAATTAATTAAGGTTAAATCTGTCAATTGAAGGCTTATGGTGTATGTTTGATGTTCTAAGAAGATTCGACCAAGCAGCTAAACTGCACCACAAGCTATAGTACAATTCTAATGTCGTTTGACTAATAATAATTATAATTATTAATTATAATTGCTTGTCAAACATTAGAATTCTTCTATAGCCTATGGGTGGAGCATTTGACTGTAAATGTTTGCTCATGGCAATTGTATGTTTTTACCTGCTTCGTCAAATCTTCATGTCTAACGATATTATACATGTTTGTGGCGGCAGAAGTGTCAGCAAAACCTAAGGAAGACTAGGTAGCAAAGACCTTGCCACTTTTTTTTAGCAAGGCGTCCACCACGACCACAACCACAACATCTACCTGCCTTCACTTTCCCGTTAGAACTAAATATACAGCAATGTACTATTCTAACAGAAAATGGACTGGTGATAGTGATCAGACCTGCAAGCCCTTCCCTGCCAATAAAATGTATACAGTGATCAGTGCATTTTTATAGCACGGATCACTGTATAAATGTCAATGGTCCCGTAAAAGTGTCAAAAGTGTCCGATCTGTCTGCTGCAATGTCACAGTCCTGATAAAAATCACAGATCGCAGCCATTACTAGTAAAAATATATATTTTTTTATAAAAATGCTATAAATCTATTCCCTATTTAGTAGACGCTATAACTTTTGCGCAAACCAATCAATATATGCTTATTGTGATCGTTTTACCAAAAATGTGTAGAAGAATGTATATTGGCCTAAACTGATGAAGATTTTTTTTTTAAATTGAGATATTTATTATAGTAAAAAATATTGTTTTTTTTCAAAATTGTCATTCTTCATTTGTTTATAACACAAAAATTCAAAACCGCAGAGGTGATAAAATACCACCAAATGAAAGCTCTATTTTTGGGAAACAAAGGATATACATTTTGGGTACATCGTTGCATGACCTTGCAATTCTCAGTTAAAGCGACACAGTGCCTTTTTACAAAAAATGGCTTGGTCAGGAAGGGGTATTTTATTATAGCATAAAGTAAAAAATATTGTGATTTTTCCAAACCTGTCGTTCCTTCCAGCAGCGACCACTAACAGCTCTTTTACTATTGTCTCTATAATGTTTATTATTTTCTCTGTTGAATAGTCATGTTCGACTGTTGATGTTCGATGTCAATATTCGACTTCATGTTCAATAGACAGAAATCGTTGTTGTCGCAACTATACGAAAACAAAGCATTTTTTTATTTAGGGTCTTCACAATTGCGGATTCTGTGTGTTCTTTATAATTTTGTGAAATCAAACACGAAAATCCCCAAAATTTGGACGAAAAGGCATCTGGACGATAACGAATGCACATGTCTAATATTTTCCAGTTCCGATCCCTAGAGGTTTTAGTGAGATACAAAAATGGGGGGGTGGGGGAGATCTCAAGAGGCGTAATCATTATCATAGAACAATTGAAGATCCTTGTAGTAAGAGAAAGGACTATGAAAAATCTTGAGTGTATCTTTAGGTAAAGTTTAGTTTATAAAAGCTTCCTATCATGAGCAGAATGTGTTCATTTGTGGGCGGGAGGTTAAATGTTGTATTGATTTTTTCTTTGTGAAGCTGCAGTAATGGTTCTTTTTTGATCTGTGAAATTTTAGGACAGAACAAAAAGGTCCAATTTTTGAGAATCGTTCTCCTCGCTGCAAAAAAGGCAAATTAGCATCCACTCTTTATGTGGAGGAGTAATCTTGGAGATTAAAGGTTTGTAGATGTCCGAGATGGTATAAGATCCTGTTTGGAGTAGATGCTCTGTAATGGATGTCGTAAATCTCTTTCTTCCTTCCCTGCATGAGGTGCAGATGAAGTTAACACATTGCCTGAAGTAGAACACATGGGATTTTGGTAGAGAGAATTTCTGGGCTATGGCTGAGAAGGCATAGGGTATGCCTGATTCCAAATCACAGAAAGAGGAATATTCAGTATGACCGTTTCTTAAAAGCCATAAAGCTTGGATTTTGTGTTCCATTCCCTGAGGAAATCTGGGGTTTCCTTGGATTGGTAGGTGTCTTAATATGAAGGGGGGAGGTTTAGGCTCTTACATACTTCCCTCCAGTTTATGGTATCGTTTGTAATGGGTAAAGTAGACAAGCACAACTGACTGTTTGAAATAAATGACATCTCCCCAGAAGCAAAAGAGGCAGATCCATTCAGTTTTCCAATTCATGAGTGGTTTTGTTAGAGGGGATAGTTCAAGGTGTACTGTGAAGAAGGGATTATCCCAATCTTGATACCCAAGTAAGTAATGTGAGTTTTGGCTATGGAGAAGTGCGAGTGGAAAGTCCAGGGTGGGTTTGCAGAGGGGCCTAGGGGAAGAATTTCACTTTTGTTGTAATTGATTCACAGATCTGAACAGAGTCTGAACTTGTCAAAGGTTCTTCTAATGGTGGACATGTCAGAGGTGGGGTTGTCTGTGAATATTCGAATATCGTCTCAGAAGAGAGCTGATCTCAACTCGTGCTCACCTATATGGATCCCATGTAAAGAAGCTTTGGTATTGCAGAATCTAGAGAAGGGTTCTAGTGCCAGGTTGAAGAGCAAAGGTGATAAGGGGCAACCGTGTCTCTTACCGTTGTAGAGACAACGTTTTTCAATGAGGAGACACTACCATCCTGGCTGTGGGAGAGGTATACAAAGAGCTAAAAAGATTAATGAAGGAACCAGTAAAGACCATCCTAATCAAGACCAATGGAAGCCAATCAAAGCTGACATCATTAAAAGCTTTCTTTGCATCCAAAGGCATAATGGCAAAGTCCCCCAGGTGTTATTTAGCATGTTCTAATGCCATCAATACCTTGAGAATGTTAAGTGAAGATTCCCTCCCTTTGACAAACCCTGACTGCGCTGGATGTATCAAGGTGGGGATGATAGTAGCAAGTCTGGTGGCCCGATTTTAGAGAGGATCTTGACATCCAAATTTAAAAGTGGCATGGGCCTGTATGAGCTTGGCTTTTAAAAGGGTTTTTCCCTTTCTTTGATAGAAGTTTTATGATGGTTTGGTTTCCTGAGGGTAGGTATATACCTCCTTTCCAGATGTCATTATAGACCCTGAGGAGGGTTGGTTCTACTATCTCTTGGAGGGTCTTGCAAAATGCCCCTGTAAACCTATCAGGTCCTGGAGCTTTGCTAGAGGCAAGTTGACAGATAGTTGGGGAAAGTTCTAAGCTGAATATAGGCCCATTTAGGGTCTTACGTTGGGACAGAGTAACCATAGGTAGGTCCAGTTTGTCAAGAAAGTTTTGAGCAATGCAGTGATCAATGGTGTCAGGAGCGTATAGAGGAGGACACAATTTTTGCATGAACCTAGTTACCACCCGTGGAGTTTTCTGATAGTGTCTGAGGAATCCCAAAGGGCAGTGATATGAGTGGGACTATTTTGGCCTTTGCACAATCTTGCCAGGAGCTTACCCGATTTGTTACCGTATTTGTATAGGGTGGCATCAGTGTGTGCAAGTTTGGTAAATTCTAGGATATCTGCCCATGCATCAAACTCACTTTTGGCCTTCTACCACTCGTCTCTATTTTAGGGGGAGTCTTGGGCAGAAAGGGTTTCCTAAAACTATATAGGGAAGTACGTTTTTCTTATATGAGGCAGCATAGGATATTATTCACCGTCTGAGGTAGGCCTTTCCTTCATCCCAGTAAAGGTTAGGGTTGTTGGCACGGGAAGAATTAGCAGTGGTAAACTCTTTCCATGCCATGTATGCTTGGATGTCAGCGTTGTGAAGGATGGAAAACACGACAGGAGAAGATTAGGCCAAAATCATTAAAAGATATTGAAACTGGGGCATGGTCTGAAATGTCTATTTTGTGTATCTCAGTCTCAGCTATATAGTTTTGGGGATATTTATTCCAGCAAAAAGTTATATTTTTTATTTTTTTTCAAAATTGTCGCTCTATTTTTGTTTATAGCGCAAAAAATAAAAACCGCAGAGGTGATTGAATACCACCAAAAGAAAGCTCTATTTGTGGGAATAAAAGGATGCCAATTTTGTTTGGGAGCCACGTCGCAGGACCGCGCAATTGTTAAGGTGATGCAGTGCTGAATCACAAAAAGGGGCCCGGTCATTGACCAGCAATATGTTCCGCGGTCCACACCTACAACATAGGTAATATGAGGGAATTTCAGAAATCTGGTGTATAGGTCTCCAAATATTTTTTTCCCAGGGACATTAGGTGCATAGATGTTTGAAATCATAAGATCTCTGTCGCCCAATCGAATATGAACAGTGCGGAGGTGGCCCTAACTCTCCGGGTTGACAGATAAAACTTCAAATTGAAGATTTTTTCATATCAGAATGATCACCCCAGCTTTATGGCCAACAGAGTCAGAACCTAGCACAGTACCCACACAGTTTTTTTTCATGTGGCGAAAGTCAGAGTTTGTCAGATTTTGTTTCCTGTAGCAAAGCGATGTCAGTTTTCAGTCATTTAAGGTTACTTAGTATCTTGAGTCTCTTGATAGGGGACCTAAGTCCCTTTACATTCGTTGAGGCGATTCTCGCGGGGGGGTTTGTGGAGTGTGCAGTTGAGCTGGTATTATGTTCACAGGGGTGATTCCCAAACATAGGGAGACTATTACGCTAGGAGTTGGCAGAGTATGTTCCCTAGGTGAATCATTGATTGCCTGAAGCATATGAAACGAGAGGGAAAAGACCTTGAGGGAAGATAATAAAAAAACATATAACACAACCTTTGTAGGACTTTGCTTTTTTTCTGCATGGGGTCACAGTGAAAGCCAGCTCCCATAAACTGGCCCTCTACGTCAGTGGTTCTCAACCTGGGGATCGGGACCCCCTTGGGGGTCAAATGAGGATTTGCCAGGGGTCACCAAAGCCTGGGCTGTTCCTGAAGCCTGCGGCCACCCACTCAGCCTCTTCACAGCTTTAGTTCATGGCATAGCTGGGGGGCAGGGACTAGAGGTCAGCTGACTGGTGAGTAATGTGAAGTGGGAGGGGCTGGAGGCGACCCTATCTGCTGATTTCAGCATAGGTGTCATTGCTACGAGAAATTACAAAGTCGGAGACACAGTGAGTAACACTACCTGTGATTAGAGTTGTCTTTAAAAGTCCCCACAACAGTTCTCAGATCAGCAGATGACCTTGATCAAGAGCATCTAATTTGGTTGATCCCAACTCCCCAGCAGCACTGCCACTGATCCCATACTCCCCACCAGGGAGTAAGAGAAGGAATAAAAATAGAGAATACATGGAAGGGAGAGGAAAAGAGTGGGAGGAGCAAAGAAAAAGGGAGAGAAAGAACAAGAGAACAAAAAAAAAGACGTCTAGAGAGGGATGGGGATAACAAACAAGAAATTAGGATAGAGAGAGATAAATGGGAAAGAAAGGAGAAAAAATAGAAAACGTGGTACATCTTAAAATGTACCATAAAGGGGTTTTAATATTGTATGAGTGAAAGGGAATCAGGGAGTGTCCGTGGGTTAGGGGCGGAAATTACTTGTCTTGCCTTGGGTGCCGACAACCCATGATAGGAAAATAATTTTACCGTTAGGGGTCCCACAACTTGGGAAATTTTATCAAGGGGTCACGGGACTAGACAGGTTGAGAACCACTGCTGTAGGTGGTGTAAATGGTCACCCATGTATTGTGGAAACGCAATAAGGTGGACTTGGGTCATCAATAAGGAAGGAGTAACAGCTGTTATTATAGAGGCCCATATGAAAAGACAATAAGCAAAGCTAGGTGGGTACTGTAAGTATATGTTGTTCGCGTATAAATGCCTGCCTGTAATAATGTGACAGGTGACACAGAATCATTACCAAAAGTAAAGTCAGATCATTCTTGATATTACCCAAGTTAACAAGAAGTAGAGTTCCATATCGGTTATTTAAGCCAGATAACTTGAGACGTTTTGGTGAGTCCTTGTGTGAGCTGCGTAGGTCCAGAGGACGAGGGATTGTGGTTGCCCTGGATTGATGGTTTGGCTGTGATTCTGAATGGAGAGAGCGTATAAATATCTCTGCATCTGCAGGGTCATGGAAGATGAGCTGGTCCTGTTAGGTGCTTTTAGGTGGAGTGCTGTGGGGAATGCCAATGTGAATTTTATCCGTTGCTGATGAAGCACTGTGCAGATGTGCTGGAAAACTTTTCTTTTCTTGGAGACTTCTATAGAGTATCCGGCAAAGATAAGAATTTTAATTTCATCAATTTGCAGAGATCTGGCTTACCTGTATGTTTGCAAGATGGCTGCTTTATCTGCACAGTTTAGATACTTGTCAATAATTGGATGTGGGGAGGTGTGTTCAGAGGAGAAGAACCCCATGCTCTGAGCCTGTTAAACGGTACAGGGGCCTGACAGGCCTAGGGCTTCAGGAATGTGCCAGGTGCAAAATTCAGAGATAGCAGAAGGGTGCATTGATTCTGGTACTCCAACGAATCGCAAGTTGCTGCATCTTGATCTGTTCTGTAAATCGTCTAGTTTCTGGAGAACATATTGTTTATCCTGTGGTTTCTCTGTTGCCTGTGCCTGGTACAGTTCTTCCTCTATGTTGGAGATTTTGTTTTCAGCCTCATTGAAGGGAAAAGCATGTTCCCTCAGCTCACTCTTTATTAGCAGCATACCTGCATTAACAGCTTTCTTTACTGAAGCTGCTATGGTGGGAGCAAGAATTAGTGCCACAGCTTGGGCAATCCTGTCCATGTTGTCTGTCTCTTGTTGTTGTGAGAGAGGGGTGGGACCACCACTCACCTCCATGTGAGGCACGCTGGGAGACAAGGCCGCATCCCTGGTCTCAATTTGCCGCTGGGTCATCAATACTTGTGGCTGCTCTTATTTAAAAAAGCCATTATTACGCGGGGGTCTATCCGGAGGGTCTGCAGGCGAGCAGCGAAGGTCTGGGCTGTTTTTTTATAAGCTGTTGTACGGGCAGGGAAGCGGGAGCTAAGGTGAAGTAACGCTGCTCAATATGGTGCAGTAACTAGAAGTAGACATGCGCATTCGTTTTCGTTAGAATGCATTTTCGTCTGAAAATCGGGTATTTTCGTTATCGTTTTAACGAATGAAAACGTAAGCGCAAGAAACGAAAACCGAAAGATCCGACATAAAAAATGCTTTATTTTCGTTTAGATCCGACGATTTTCGATGCTTTGTCGAATTTCAGGCGTTCAATTTCACAAAGTCATCGAAAATCGTCGTTCCGAATACAGTGAATAGGTATATTGACTGTATTCAGAACGACGATTTTCGATGCTTTGTCGAATTTCCGTCGTTCAATTTCACAAAGTCATTGAAAATCGTCGTTCTGAATACAGGGAATAGGTATATATATAGGTATATTCCCTGTATTCAGAACGACGATTTTCGATGCTTTGTCGAATTTCCATCGTTTAATTCGACAAAGGCATCGAAAATTGTTGTTTTCGGGCGAAAACTTTCCAGACGAAAACAAAATAAATCAAAACGATTTTCGGGAGTAACTAAATAAATTAATTTTCTGGACAAAAACGAAAAAACGAAACGAAATATTCCAGTCTGCACATGTCTAACTAGAAGTTCAAATTGTCATTTTAATTAAAAAAATTTTTTTCTAAGACTGAACTTTCATTCACTTTGATAATATTTCCTCTCAGTTATGTTCCATTTCCATGACGGAGTGAAGGGAAATTTCATCAAGACACAGAAAACAAATCATAATTTGATTGCTTTTTTACCCTTTCCTACTGTATCCAAATAAAAAAAAGATGGGGCTTTACATACACTTTAATAATGCAGTTTATTATGACTTCTTAGCCACATTCGCTAAAATACACTGAAGTCCCTTTCATTGTTTGTTTTTTCTTTTGCACGGTAGTGTCTTTGATATAGCATTGTTTACTGACACAAAATTGAAGGGTGATACTACAGCTACTAGTACTTCCTCCTGTTTAGCGCTTGTTAGTACAGCCCTGCTAGATTTTTTGTGTTTTCTTTTGCACCTACATTTTAAGTCTCATTACAGACATATGACCTAGAAAGTCATCTCCTTGAACTGTACTTTTACTGTACATTGGGAAGTGAAGTGTTGGATTGAACTTATGTGTCTTATTGAGGAATTAAGTGGTCTGTAAATTCTGCTAATAAGGAAGGAGATAACTGTTTGGTTCGAACCTAGGTTCACACTCAACATCGGCTGTTCAATCATTAGGATGAAATCCCAAACCCTCTGTTCGGTGGGAGCTGAATCTCATAGATACTAATCCTATATATGACAGCTTCCTGATATCAATGGTTGCTAAGGAAATTGTGAGTGCTGAAACCTGTCTCATCCCTAGCAATGACTGATGTCACTGATACCAATGACTTAACCCCCCTGGCGGTATTCCCAAGTCTGGCTCGGGGTAAGATTTCTTTACCAAAAGCAGTATCCCCGAGCCTGACTCGCAGCAGCCACAGACAAACTTACTTACCTTATCCCTGGATCCTGCAATGCATCCCCGCTGTGTGAGCAAGCGGTGTCCTCGCTCGATTCACACAGTGTCCCTGTGTGCCGCTGATCTCCATTCCCTGCGACGTTACAACGCACGGGGCGGAGAATGGCGCCAAATTCAAAAAAGTAAATCAACACATTACATACAGTATACTGTAATCTTATAGTTTACAGTACTGTATGTAAAAAATACACACACCTAGTGGTCTGCCCAGTATTCTGCATGTACTTATAAAATAAAAACTGTTATTTCTGCCTGCAAACTATAGATTGTCCATAGCAACCAAAAGTGTCCCTTTATGTCAAAAGTGGTTTTAGAGCAGCTAGAAAACA
Source organism: Rana kukunoris (assembly GCA_029574335.1). Classification (NCBI taxonomy): domain Eukaryota; kingdom Metazoa; phylum Chordata; class Amphibia; order Anura; family Ranidae; genus Rana; species Rana kukunoris. Next base: position 619,397,723 of record CM056049.1, on the reverse strand, counting down.
GCGATAATAAATTATAATCACTTGCAGAATTGAGCGATAGCGATTTGTGGGGAAATTCGTCATAAAAAAATAAAAGTAATGACAATGACAATTAAGCAAATTTCAGTGTTTTTGTTTGGATTACATTATTGAGTAATTTTTATTATAATTATATTATTATATTATAATTATTTATAGTTATTTATTATATTATAATTTATGATTTTGTTTTTCAAACTTTATCATACCCGGGATGTCTACTAGACTCTTGTTTGGACAGATTTAAGTGAGTTATTCCTAAGAATTACAGGCCTACAATGTAAAACGCCAAATTTCCATGCAAAATAATGGTACCGCTTTTAGCATCTAATAATCATACCGCCAGGGAGGTTAAATGGCTGGGAATCCTCTGCCACATAAAAAAAAGGAGCAAGGCATAGCAATGACATTATTGCCAAAATATTTTTACTGCAACCACCATGTCTAACACCATTTTCATTACCTCCTTAAAATCAAAAGAAAAATGCATATTAAATTAGGAATCTCACTCTCTTCCTCGCTAAGCAATTTTTTGTTTTTGCAGTGGGTATGAAAATGTATCTTGTAAATGTTGAGAGCAATAGCCATGAGACAACATTGTGACCTCATCAGGTTTTTCACAAGGAAAACAGTAGCAGTAGAGCCTGGCTGGCTGGAACTGTTTGCCTTGTCTCTCCATGACTTGAATAGAAAATAAATGATGTCTCTCCAACTCAGTAAAACTTTACTGAATAAGGCTTAATCACTTCAATACCCGCCCATTGTCATTTGACGTCACAGATGGGATCTCCCATTCTGGGTGGACGTCAAATGATATCCTGGGCTTTGCGGGAGGATATCTGAATGATGCCTGCAGCTAGAGGCATCATCCAGATATCCTTTTCTTCTGCCGGCGATTCTGCACAACATAAGAATGATCATAAGTAAACAAAGCCGCGATTTCTGCTAGTAAGCAACTGTATTCATGAGATCGGTGAATTTATTTTCACCAATCTCATGGTTTCCAGCCTGGAGGGGTCTTATTGACCCACGCATCTCTCCATAAAGAGGACCTGTCACACACATTTCCTATTACAAGGGATTTTTACATTCCTTGTAATAGGAATAAAAGTACAAAAATAAATAAAAGAATAAAAAAAAAATTAAAACGCCCCTGTCCCCGGTAGCTCGCATGCAGAAGCGAACGCACGCGTAAGTCAAATGTAAATGCTGTTTAAACCACATATGTGAGGTATCGCCGCGTGCGTTAGAGTTCCAGCAACAAATCTAGCACTAGATCTCCTCTGTAAATCTAAACTGGTAACTTGTAAAAAAAAATTAAAGCATTGCCTATGGAGATTTTTAAGTACCAAAGTTTGGCACCATTCCATGAGTGTGCACAATTTTAAAGCGTGACATGTTAGGTATCTATTTACACGGTGTAACATAATCTTTCACATTATACAAAAAAATTGGGCTAACTTTACTGTTTGTTTGTTTTTTTAAATTCATGAAACAATTTTTTTTTAAAAAAAGGGCGTTTGAAAAATTATTGCGCAAATACCGTGCAAGATAAAATGTTGCAATGACCGTTGTTTTATTCCATAGGGTGCCTGCTAAAAAAAAACATATATAATGTTTGGGGGTCCTGCGTAATTTTCTAGCAAAAGAATGATGATTTTTACATGTAGGAGAGAAGTGCCAGAATAGGCCCGGTATTGAGGTGTGTGTATAAAAGCCCAGTATTGAAGTGGTTAATGTTTTATATACATTTGAATTTGTATAGATCAGTCAGTCAGCTCAACCCCTACCATTAAAAGATTATAGAAACCCTCCAAAAAAAAACAAATTCTCCCATTGTCAATATTAACTACTTAGGGCTCATATATCATAAAAAGTAACAGATGAATTTGGATACAATGGGCCAGATTCACAAAGCACTTAAGCCGGCGTTTCAGGAGATGCGCCTGCGTAATTGGAAATATGCGCCTGCGTATCTATGAGCCGTATCCACAAAACGATATATGGCAGAAATCTAGAAATTTTCGAACCGACGTAATTTTGATAGACCGGTGCATCGTGCGCGCAAAAAATGCGCTAGACACACCATTGATTTGCTAGGCAAATAGGCAAATGGGAGAGATACAGCGATCCACAAAAGTAAGTTTGTGCGGCGCAGGCTACGCGCTGTGTGCATCAGCTGCACGTCCTGTCTAAAATTAGTCCATATAAAAACAGGTTTAAAATTAGACAATCCGTCTACATGTCAGCTAAAGCAACACCGTTAGGGATGAGCTGAGCAGCCACACTTGCAGGACAACAATCTGTATGCCAACATGCCAGGGGCATCCTTGCTCATAGCTATACTACTGACTTTAGATGAGCGCAGAAGGAGGAGGGCACGGAGGGCGGCACGGAGGAGGGCACGGGAGAGTATATACCGCACACGCGTAGACCTCTTTGGCATTAGTGATTCTGAGGTGTATCGCATCTTCAGATTCACCCCTCATGCCATCATGGAATTAACCACAACCCTGCAGGAGGACATCACCAGCCCAACACATGACACCACCCATGACACTCATGACAGCTACATATACAATCATAGCCCCATCCCAACAGAATTCGAACAGAACATGTATGGGGACAGCTGGCTGGATGGTGAGTGACATGGGTGGCAGGCATGACTGCCCCCCCCCCCATGATGCAGAAATCACAAGGGGCACATGCACTACTAACATCCTCCTGTCTTATTCCTTCAAGGTGACTCTGCATACGCACTGGGACCCCATCTCATGACTCCTATCCGGAACCCCCCAAGGTACCCTGTTGTATTCCCCAAACTTTGTATGCCAAATCATCGGTGCATGTTGCATGCTGCACAACTTCGCAGTGAGAAAGGGCCTGGAGATTGACATACGTGATGACCTAACCCCCAAACCAGACAATCCCCCCCTAACCGAGGGTCCCCGTCTTCTGAGGCAAGAGCAGCCAGGAGACAGCTCACATTAGGCATCTTTGCACGTTAAACACACACATTAATCATGGCACAATGAGAATGCATGCATGCACACCACTGTGGTCCCTAGATCACACACACCACATCCTCATAACGTTGGATTAGCACAAGCCCACCATGCAGGACTTGTGAGCAGCAACGCCACGGCTCCAATTATGTCACTGTACATTCATAATCCATTCACACGGACCTGGGGATCACTTCTCCCTGGTCCTGGGGAACCCTTCTCCACCACAGATGAGGGTGACACCCCTTTTCCGGAAGGAATGTCACCCCCACATTCCAAAATCATTCACAAACAGAAAAAAAAAAAATCAAAAAATAAATAAATTGCCCAGCAAAAAAAATAAAAAAAATCACCAGCAAAAAAAATAAAAAAAACACAGCAAAGAAAACACAGAAAAGACAAACATCACTCTCCAAAACACTATCCAGAACAGTCACCAAATATCTCAAAGACATGTCACAAACCAACAAACGCTAACAAACAACAGAACAAAAGCACCTTGCTGTAGGAAGGGAAACAAATGGATGTACTTTTGCAAAGGAAGGGCGTTTCTCTCTGTCTATTTAAGCACTGTGCGTAGCTCACTAAGTTGACCGGGCCTAGTTCCAATATCACTGTTTGCGCCGTGCCGAGTTCTGAGCATGCGCAGAGAGGTGCTGACCATAGTCTGCTTTATGCGCGCATGCGCAATCCGGCCGACCCTTCATTTGCATGGGGTCACGGGTCATTTCAATGGAACACGCCCACGTCCTTCCCAATTTGAATTACACCGCCTTACGCCTCGGAAATTACATTGCAGCGGTGCAAATTTCTGCACAAATACTATAAGGATACGGTACTTGCGCCTCTAAATTGAGCCGGTCTAACGTAAAGGAGATGCGCTACGCCGGACAATATAAGCGCCAATGTACGTGAATCTGGCCCAATGACTCTTCTATTTCTTCTGTTGACAAGTATCGGCTAGAATTATCTATGCAGTTAGTTGGAGTTCTTTTTAGCATTCCTTCTCAGATATGTACGCAGAATGCTTTCAAATGCCTGCAGACCTTAAAATTCTTTACTGTTTTGACGACAGAAACAAGTTTTATGTCTCTTCACTTTATTTAGTGTGAGTAATACAGGAAAAATGCTCTTGAAAAGAAAAGCAGTATCTGTACTATACTGCTTGGAACTTGTTAAGTGCATAAATGTGAAGCAATAAGTCACTTGACAGACTTGTGTGCAGCAGAGCAGAAGATTAGAATACAACACTGTCCTGTAGAAAATATTAACAGAGGTATTTGTTTCTTCTTCTAAAAGTGAGACCTATTAAAAGTGCACTTATTTTCTACATATCAATACATAACTAATACTCTGATAACATTTTTATATTTGCAGAGCAGTAAAATGATTACTGATTTTACTAAAGTTTACTTCTTTTTAAATTGTGCTGTCTAGCTAATGTTACTAGCATTTTTTTTTATAATACATCATCATGTCATGTGGAAATGTGTTATTTTTAGGGCTGTTACTGATTACAATTTTTGTGTTTGATTAATCGATTATTTTTTTAATCGATTAATCGACTAATTTCGATTAATTATAAACGCACATAAATGTGGTATACACTATATACAATCACCCGACACTAGTTAGTTTCCACAATCCATAACTTCACAGTTCACACAAATTTGTTCCTATTAACCACTTAAGACCCGGACCAAAATGCAGGTAAAGGACCTTGTCCCTTTTTGCGATTCGGCACTGCGTCGCTTTAACTGACAATTGCGCGGTCGTGGCTCCCAAACAAAATTGGCGTCCTTTTTTCCCCACAAATAGAGCTTTATTTTGGTGGTATTTGATCACCTCTGCGGTTTTTATTTTTTTGCGCTATAAACAAAAATAGAGCGACAATTTAAAAAAAAATGCAATATTTTTTACTTTTTGCTATAATAAATATCCCCCAAAAATATATAAAAAAAACATTTTTTTTCCTCAGTTTAGGCCGATACGTATTCTTCTACCTATTTTTGGTTAAAAAAAAAATCGCAATAAGCGTTTATCGGTTGGTTTTCGCAAAATTTATAGCGTTTACAAAATAAGGGATAGTTTTATTGCATTTTTATTAATTTTTTTTTTTTTTACTACTAATAGCGGCGATCAGCGATTTTTTTCATGACTGCGACATTATGGCGGACACTTCGGACAATTTTGACACATTTTTGGGACAATTGTCATTTTCACAGCAAAAAATGCATTTAAATTTGCATTGTTTACTGTGGAAATGACAGTTGCAGTTTGGGAGTTAACCACAGGTGGCGCTGTAGGGGATGTGTGCCTATGTGTTAAGTTTACAACTGTAGGGGGGTGTGGCTGTAGGTGTGACGTCATCGATCGTGTCCCCCTATTACAGGGATGACGTGATCGATGCTACGGCCACAGAGAAGCATGGGGAAGCCGTGTGTACACACGGCTCTCCCCGTTCTTCCGCTCCAGGGACGGATCGCCGCACTGCAGCGGCGATCGGGTCCGCGAATCCCGCGGTCCCGGAGCTTCGGACCGGGTCACGGGCGTGCGCCCGCGACTGGGTACTAAAATCAACGTATATATACGTTGATGTGCCCAGCCGTGCCATTCTGCCGACGTAAATGTGCAGTAGGCGGTCCTTAAGTGGTTAAACTTTAAGAAAAATTTAGAAAGTTAGTTTAATTTTAATTATAAAACGTATCTAATATATTGACTGTCAGTCATTTTATAGTAGGCAAGTAGGCATCGCTTTAGCCAGTCACACAGACATACCAGAGTGTTTACCAGGGGCGGACTGACCATTGAGGAACTCGGGCACTGCCCGAGGGCCCCGTGCCACTAGGGGGCCCCATCAGGGTTACCAGGCTCATTAAAACCAGGGACAGTATGTAAAAATCTGTGTTTTTTTACATCTGTCCCTGATATGTCCAAAACCTACATCCTTTTGATGTGAAAATCCTGAGATTTTAGCTGCCCCGCCTCTGTACTGCCACCTGACTTGGTGGCCATCTGTAAGCCTGGGAACCCCATAATCTTCTATTGCCCGGGGGCCCCATGAGTTGTCAGTCCTCCCCTGGTGTTTACATTTTCTGGAAGCAGACATGATCACATTGTATTGACAATATACCCTGAAGAACTGAACAGTCTTTCGCACGGAACATATGTTGCCGATACACAAAGAATACACAAAACTGCTTTGGACAGGAATGGTTATTTTTGCCCCCTTTCCCTGATGGAGCCTGATGCATCCTCCTGCTTCACAGATGCAAAGGTACCTCAATCCAATGGGTTGTCCGATGATTTCAAGAATTCTAAACGATCAAAAGAATTTTGATCGATCAAAAAAATTAAAGATTAATCGATGAATTAATCTTTAATTTCCCCAGCCTTAGTTATTTTCAAAATAATGTCCATGAGATAATTTGGCAAAGAAAATATTTTCTCCTTAACCATTTGAGCTCCAGAAAATGTACCCGCTTCCTGACCAGACCATTTATTGTGATACAGAACTGCATTACTTTAACTGGCAATTGCAACAATGTACCCAAATAAAGGTGTTGTCCTTTTTTCTCACAAATAGAGCTTTCTTTAGGTAGGTTTTGATCACCTCTGTGTTTTTTATAATTGCGCTATAAACAAAAATTACCAACAAATGTGAAAAAAAAAAAACTATATTTTTTACTTTCTGCTATAAAACATATCCAATAAAACGAATGTAAAAAAAAAAAAAAAAAATTCTTCATACATTTAGGCCAATATTTTTGGTAAGAAAAATCCCAATAAATGTATATCAAACTATGGGATATATTTATGGAATTTTTATTTATTTACTAGTAATGGCAGCGATCAGAAACTTATAGCAGGACTGCGATATTGCGTCTGACAAGTAGGACACTAACTGACACTTTATTTGGAATCAGTGACACAAATACAGTGATCACTGCTAAAAAAGTATGCACTGTCACTGTACTAATGACACTGGCTGGGAAGGGGTTAACATCAGGGGAGATCAACTGTGTGCCTAGACAGTGCTTCTGTGTACTGAGGGAGAGGCTTTTACGAGGGGAATGCATGGATCCATGTCCCTGCTTTGCAGGGATACAGGATCCATGCCTTCTGTACTGACAGAACAGAAATCTGCCTTGTTTAACCCCTTCCATACAGGGCATTTTCACCCCCTTCCTGCCCAGACCAATTTTTAGTTTTCAGCGCTGTTGCACTTTGAATGACAATTGCGCGGTCAGGCAATACTGTACCCAAATTAAATCATTATGTTTTTTTCCCCACACAAATAGAGCTTTCGTTTGGTGGTATTTGATCATCTCTGCGGTTTTTATTTTTTGCGCTATAAACAAAAGAAGAGCGACAATTTAAAAAAAAACACAATATTTTTTCCTTTTTATTTAATACATCTCACAATATTTTTTTAAAAAAAAACTTTTTTTCCCCCTCAGTTTAGACCGATACATATTCTACGTATTTTTGGTAAAAAAAAAAACGCAATAATCGTATATTGATTGGTTTGCGCAAAAGTTATAGCGTCTACAAAATAGGTGATAGATTTATGGCATTTTTATTTTTATTTTTTTACTAGTAATGGCGGGGATCTGCGTTTTTTTTTTTTTGTGACCGTGACGTTGCGGCAGACATATCGGACACTTTTGACACGTTTTTGGGACCGTTCACATTTACACAGCGATTAGTGCTATAAAACTGCACTAAATACTGTGTAAATGTGACTGGCAGGGAAGGGGTTAACACTAGGGGGCGCTGAAGGGGTTAAAATGTGTCCTAAAGTATGTTCTAACTGTAGGGGGAGGGGGACTCACAGGGGGAGGAGATCGATGTGTGTTCCTCTGTACTGGGAACACACATCAGTCTCCTCACCGCTGACAGGAGGTGGATCTGTGTGTTTACACACACAGATCCACACTCCTGCCGTGATTGCCGAAAATCGCGGGTGCCCGGCGGCAATCACGACCGTCGGGCACGCGCGCGGGATCGCGGGTGGTGCCGCGGGCACGCACGCGCGCCGCCGCCGGCGCGCCCTAGAACGCCGTGAAGACAGGACGTTGTGCAACGTCCTGTCTCATCGGCGAGGGGATCACCATGACGTGATTCCCCTATGGGCTGGTAGGGAAGGGGTTAAATAGGCAGACTGCCATTCTACCTGTGTACCGAACAAGCTGCTCCCACTGTGTAGAATCACAAGAGGAGCAAGCCGCCGCTGGTGCGCACTCATGCTTGCTACCCGGAGGTGCAAAATCATGCAGTAAAACTGCTAAGGGCAGTCACCAACTGGGTAAAATGACAACTTTAGACATAAAGTAAAGCCAAGAGCTACTAAAGCAATGCAAAAAACATTAAAAACTACACAAACTGCATAATTATATTATGCCACATTTTAAAAATTCTATTTTCCATAAATAAGATTTTTTTTAACATTAATTTGTAGGCATAATCAGCAAGCTTTTTATTATTAGAAAGTAATAGAATTCCTGTGAGCCTCAATGAACCCAAAGCCTAATGGATATCACTAACCAGCTGCGTTACACATGTCTTAAAGGCTTACTAAAGGAAAAAAATGTATTGCTTTAAAATATAGTCTTCACACATATGTCAATGAAAAACGTCATGATTATTGTTTAAAATATTGCTGTACCTGTTTAAACGGACATTCATTCTTCCTTCCATCTGTCCTGCTAAAGTGTGCATGAGCAAAGTTCTCATGCACACTTTAGCAGCTCTCCACCCAAACCACCCCCAGTATACACCCCTTCACGCCCTCTGCTTATATACATCTGGTTCTCCTCTCTCCTCCCACACATATTCCCGCCTCCTCCAGCCCACTAATCATCGTCTAACTGAGGTGGATGTTTTGCAGTAAGGGGGGGGGGGGGGTTTCACTGAGTGGGTTTCCATTGAGGGTGTCCGCCTCTGCACTGAAGGGGAGTGTTTACAGAATGGTGTCTGTGTTACATACAATTGGTCCAGCTCTTTTATGTGCTGCATGCACTGCTGGGTACATACCCATCAACCCTGTGATGTGCCACCTTGTGTACCCCCTCATGTGCCTAAGGTTCGCCCCATGCCCTGCTGTTTAGCACCTTATGTTCTCTGTGCCCCCTTTGTTACACCATGAAGTGCTCACTAATGTGCCCTGCTGTGTACAGCATAATAAACCTTGCTGTGTGCCCCGTAATGTTCCCTGCTTTGTGCCCATGCCATGTGCCCTGTTATGTACCCCCATTGATTGTGTGTCCTGTTATGTGCCTCATGTCCTTGTCATGATGTTTGCGAGTGGGATAGGATGGTATGGGATGTGATGGATGGATAGATATAGAAAATAACTAATAATGAGAGAAAGATGGAATGCATGGGTGGATGGATATCAGAGGAATAGCACACTCTGATACGTGAGAGAGGGATTTGATGGATGGATGGATGGATGGATATAGGACAGTCTGATACGTGAGAGAGGGATTTGATGAATGGATGGATGGATATAGGACAGTCTGATACGTGAGAGAGGGATTTGATGAATGGATGGATAGAGGACAGTCTGATACGTGAGAGAGGGATTTGATGAATGGATGGATATAGGACAGTCTGATACGTGAGAGAGGGATTTGATGAATGGATATAGGACAGTCTGATACGTGAAAGAGGGATTTGATGAATGGATGGATAGAGGACAGTCTGATAGGTGAGAGAGGGATTTGATGAATGGATGGATAGAGGACAGTCTGATACGTGAGAGAGGGATTTGATGAATGGATGGATAGAGGACAGTCTGATACGTGAAAGAGGGATTTGATGAATGGATGGATAGAGGACAGTCTGATACGTGAGAGAGGGATTTGATGGATGGATGGATGGATGGATATAGGACAGTCTGATACGTGAGAGAGGGATTTGATGAATGGATGGATGGATATAGGACAGTCTGATACGTGAGAGAGGGATTTGATGAATGGATGGATAGAGGACAGTCTGATACGTGAGAGAGGGATTTGATGAATGGATGGATATAGGACAGTCTGATACGTGAGAGAGGGATTTGATGAATGGATATAGGACAGTCTGATACGTGAAAGAGGGATTTGATGAATGGATGGATAGAGGACAGTCTGATAGGTGAGAGAGGGATTTGATGAATGGATGGATAGAGGACAGTCTGATACGTGAGAGAGGGATTTGATGAATGGATATAGGACAGTCTGATACGTGAGAGAGGGATTTGATGAATGGATGGATGGATATAGGACAGTCTGATACGTGAGAGAGGGATTTGATGAATGGATATAGGACAGTCTGATACGTGAGAGAGGGATTTGATGAATGGATGGATAGAGGACAGTCTGATACGTGAGAGAGGGATTTGATGAATGGATGGATAGAGGACAGTCTGATACGTGAGAGAGGGATTTGATGAATGGATGGATGGATATAGGACAGTCTGATACGTGAGAGAGGGATTTGATGAATGGATGGATAGAGGACAGTCTGATACGTGAGAGAGGGATTTGATGAATGGATGGATGGATATAGGACAGTCTGATACGTGAGAGAGGGATTTGATGAATGGATGGATATTAGGACAGTCTGATACGTGAGAGAGGGATTTGATGAATGGATGGATGGATATAGGACAGTCTGATACGTGAGAGAGGGATTTGATGAATGGATGGATATTAGGACAGTCTGATATGTGCGAAAGGGATTTGATGAACTGATCAGAGTGTCCTATATCCATCTATCCATTCATCAAATCCCTTTCGCTGTTATCAGTCTGAACTACATCCATTCATCAAATCCCTTTCGCTCTTATCAGTCTGACCTACATACATCCATCCATCCATTCATCAAATCTCTTTCGCTCTTATCAGTCTGACCTACATAAATCCATTCATCAAATCCCTTTCACACGTATCAGACTGTCCTATATCCATCCATTCATCAAATCCCTCTCTCAGCTCAGTCTGACCTACATCCACACGTGCAAAAGTAATTTATTGAACGGATAGATGGACGTAGGTCAGACTGAGGTGAGAGAGGGATTTGATGAATGGATGGATGTAGATCAGACTGATAAAAGCGAAAGGGATTTGGTGAATGGATGGATGGATATAGGACAAACTGATAACATCTAAAGTGATTTGATGTATGGACCGATGGATAGAGGAGAGTTTGATACGTGTGAAAGGGATTTGATGAATGGATAGATGGATGCAGGTCTGACTGATAAGAGCGAAAGGGACTGGATGAATGGATATAGGACAGTCTGATACGTGTGAAAGGATTTGATGAACGGATCAGACTGTCCTATATCCATCCATCCATTCATCAATTCACTTTCACTGTTATCAGTCTGACCTACATCAATCCATCCATTCATCAAATTTCTCTCTCACTTCAGTCTGACCTTCATCGATCCATTCATCAAATCCCTTTTGCACGTATCAGACTGTCCTACATCCATCCATTCTTCAAATCCCTCTCTCAGCTCAGTCTGATCTACATCCACACCTGCGAAAGTGATTTGATGAACGGATTGATGGACATAGGTCAGACTGATAAAAGGGAAAGGGATTTGATGAATGGATGGATGGATATAGGACAGTCTGATGCGTGAGAAAGGAATTTGATGAATGGATGGATGGATGTAGGTCAGACTGATAACAGCGAAAGTGATTTGATGAATGGACGGATGGATATAGGACAGTCTGATACGTGCAAAAGTGATTTGATGAACGGATCAGACTGTCCAATATCCATCCATTCATCAAATCCCTTTTGCTCTTATCACTCTGACCTACATCAATCCATCCATTCATCAAATCCCTTTTGCACGTATCAGAATGTCCTATATCCATTCATCAAATCCCTCGCTCAGCTCAGTCTGACCTACATCCACACGTGCGAAAGGGATTTGATGAACGGATGGATGGACGTAGGTCAGACTGAGGTGAGAGAGGGATTTGATGAATGGATGGATAAATAGAGGAGAGTTTAATATGTGCGAAAGGGATTTGATGAATGGATGGATGGAAATAGGACAGACTGATAAGAGCTAAATAGATTGGATGGATGGATGGATGGATATAGGACATTCTGATACGTGCGAACAGGATTTGATGAACGGATCAGACTGTCCTATATCCATCCATCAATTCACTTTCACTGTTATCAGTCTGACCTACATCCATACATCATTCCTCAAATCCCTTTTGCACGTATCAAACTGTCCTCTATCCATCCATCCATTCATCAAATCACTTTTGCACGTGTGGATGTAGGTCAGACTGAGGTGAGAGAGGGATGGGATGAACGGATGGATGGATGGATCTAGGTCAGACTGAGCTGAGAGAGGGATGGGATGGATGGATGTAGGTCAGACTGAGCTGAGAGAGGGATGGGATGAACGGATGGATGGATGGATGTAGGTCAGACTGAGCTGAGAGAGGGATGGGATGAACGGATGGATGGATGGATCTAGGTCAGACTGAGCTGAGAGAGGGATGGGATGGATGGATGGATGTAGGTCAGACTGAGCTGAGAGAGGGATGGGATGAACGGATGGATGGATGGATGGATGTAGGTCAGACTGAGCTGAGAGAGGGATGGGATGGATGGATGGATGGATGGATCTAGGTCAGACTGAGCTGAGAGAGGGATGGGATGGATGGATGTAGGTCAGACTGAGCTGAGAGAGGGATGGGATGAACGGATGGATGGATGGATGTAGGTCAGACTGAGCTGAGAGAGGGATGGGATGAACGGATGGATGGATGGATGGATGGATGGTGTAGGTCAGACTGAGCTGAGAGAGGGATGGGATGAACGGATGGATGGATGGATGTAGGTCAGACTGAGCTGAGAGAGGGATGGATGGATGGATGGATGACTGAGCTGAGCTGAGAGAGGGATGGGATGGATGGATGGATGGATAGGTCAGACTGAGCTGAGAGAGGGATGGGATGGATGGATGGATGGATGGTCAGACTGAGCTGAGAGAGGGATCAGACTGAGCTGAGAGAGGGATGGGATGGATGGATGGATGTCTAGGTCAGACTGAGCTGAGAGAGGGATGGGATGGATGGATGGATGGATGAGCTAGAGAGGGATGGGATGGACTTATTGAGGTGAGAGAGGGATGGGATGAACGGATGGATGGATGGATCTAGGTCAGGCTGAGCTGAGAGAGGGATGGGATGGATGGATGGATGGATGGATCTAGGTCTTATTGAGGTGACAGAGGGATGGGATGAACGGATGGATGGATGGATCTAGGTCAAAAACAGTGGAAAATACTGCGCAGGTCTAATGAAAATAAAAATTGGATTGGTGGCAAAACCAAACGATTTTACAGATGATGTCTGCTATTGGACGAAACGGCGTAGGGAGGAACGGCGTGCTGACGACACCATTGTTTTTATCCTCACAACCATCCGGAAGGACGGGCGGATTGTGAGAGCCGGCCGGCTTACTATTTATATGCTTCCAAAGGATTCGTTTTTTGTAAGTGCAATCGAATTTCTTTTATTAAACTTTTAAAACGTTACTACTCTATGTTGGCTTCCTTTCTCTTCCCTTGGCTACACTCTGGGAGTGATTGTTTTTCTGGGATCCAGCCGCATTGAGACCAAGCTTGGAGATACACACAGGATTCCACTTTAATACCCGTTAAGGCAATCCAGCCTGCTGTGCTGTTGATGCTCACGATTATTATCTATCTGGTAAGCAGATTTACTATAAGAGGTGGAGGTGGAGGCTCTATTCTGTCCTGCAGTATCTCAATCCCCTACTTGGGATATTTCTCTGAACTCACTGAACTTTGATTTTTCCCTGGAGCTTTTTACGAACTTTGTCAATTTAGTTTGTTTTCTTATATGATTTTGTCATGGATCTAGGTCAGGCTGAGCTGAGAGAGGGATGGGATGGATGGATGGATCTAGGTCTTATTGAGGTGAGAGAGGGATGGGATGAACGGATGGATGGATGGATCTAGGTCAGACTGAGCTGAGAGAGGGATGGGATGGATGGATGGATGTAGGTCAGACTGAGCTGAGAGAGGGCTGGGATGAACGGATGGATGATGGATCTAGGTCAGACTGAGCTGAGAGAGGGATGGGATGGATGGATGGATGTAGGTCAGACTGAGCTGAGAGAGGGCTGGGATGAACGGATGGATGGATGGATCTAGGTCAGACTGAGCTGAGAGAGGGATGGGATGGATGGATGGATCTAGGTCAGACTGAGCTGAGAGAGGGATGGGATGGATGGATGGATGTAGGTCAGACTGAGCTGAGAGAGGGCTCGGATGGATGGATGGATGGATCTAGGTCTTATTGAGGTGAGAGAGGGATGGGATGAACGGATGGATGGATGGATCTAGGTCAGGCTGAGAGAGGGATGGGATGAACGGATCTAGGTCTTATTGAGGTGAGAGAGGGATGGGATTAGGAGGCACATACATTATTGCAATGATATTGTATATGATGATGAAACAGAGTGAAAGATTTTAGCTTTTCTTTAGGCTTTTCTGCAACGTTTGTCCTCCTTCAGCTGCTGCTTGGAAACTTGGTGTCTTTAGTGAAGTTTTCCTCGTAGCAAAGGGGGCGGGATCCAGGCAGGGCAGAGCTTGCCTGGAACCAAACTTTCAGATAGTGAGGAGGTGCTGGGGTGTTAGACACACCCACGATATCACAGCTCCTTGCAGTCTACACAGACGTACACAGCGTTCTCACGCAGACCTGTAGTCTAATCAGAGGTAGCGAGCACGTTACTGACCACACAGAGAGGTTATCACTCTGTGAACATTTTCTTATCTACACAACCAGGAAGTGGGGAGAAATGACAAGACAGAACTCTAATTCAGAGGAAAAACGAACAAGCAGGAAATGAAAACAGCACTGCAATAAGGTAAAGGGAGGTATATAGCTGATAAAAATGTTTCCTTTAGTGACCCTTTAAGCCGCGTACACACGATCGGTCCATCCGATGATAATGGGTCGACGGACCGTTTTCATCGGGTCACCGCTGAAGTGGCCTGATGGTCTGATGTGCGTACACACCATCAGTTTAAAAACCAATCGTGTCAGAACACGGTGACGTAACACAACGACGTGCTGAAAAAAAGAAGTTCAATGCTTCCAAGCATGCGTCGACTTGATTCTGAGCATGCGTGGGTTTTTGAACCAATGCTTTTGCGTACTAACGATCGGTTTGGACCAATGGTCAGGCGTCCATCAGTCCGATTTTAGAGCAAGTTTTAAAACTTTGGTCCGAAGGACAACAGACTGATGAGCTGCACACACGCTCGGTTTGGACCGATGAAACTGAACTTCAGTCCATTTTCATCGGTTTGGATCGATCGTGTGTACGCGGCCTTATAAGCTTGTGCACATAGACAAAAATAGTAAATTATACGCTTCACTTTGGAATATTACGCAATAAATGCATGCTGAAGATTAAAACAAACACATGCAGTGGTAATGTGACATAGATGTGATATGACCAAAATAAAAACAATAATTATGTCAATTAAAACATTAATAATAAAGTGCTCATG
Source organism: Rana kukunoris (assembly GCA_029574335.1). NCBI lineage: Eukaryota > Metazoa > Chordata > Amphibia > Anura > Ranidae > Rana > Rana kukunoris. The sequence continues at coordinate 619,382,120 of CM056049.1, read as the reverse complement.
TGCATCCAGGTGCTTTGTAACACAGATATAAGTGTCCGTGGGTATATAGGGAACAACACTAGTGGCACTTTAAATAGCAAAAATGCTATTGTGTAAAAAATAAATAAACTTTTTATAAAACAATGCTGTGACAGTCCTGTTGAAAAAAGTGCATATGCGTGGTATCCAGTAATAGCACTGCTTATAAATCCATGCGTATGAAAATGATTGACAGGTGTTGCAGATCATGCATTGGTGCTCTCATTCCAGTAACCCCATGGTATTAAATGCTCACCTTGGAGCGTGCGACTTAGCGATTATGCTCAGTCAGTACACGCTTGTGAACCACCCCTGGGTTCTATAATGGTAACAGGATCCTGGGCTTCCCGCACAGTATCTCGGTAATAACGGGGGAAAAAAAGCCTTGATAGTGTGATATCGCTTTAAACGTTTTTGCACAATAGCATTGTTTTTGCTATTTAAAGTGGGACTAGTGTTGTTCCCTATATATCACCGGACACTTATATCTGTGTTACAGAGCACTTGGATGCACATGAGCACTTTATTATTAATGTTTTAATTGACAAAATTATTATTTTTAGTTTGGTTATATTACATCTATGTCACATTAGCTTTTTTTTTTGTATTACTATAAGCCTAATCTGAGTAATTTTTCCTGTTTTAGAATTACAGACTGTTAACTGTTCCATAGATTGTATAGGTGATACAGAATGACAGAGCTTGGATGGGAAGTGGTGAGCTGAAATACAGCTATTATCTACCCACAAAACATTACTGGAGGTGCAGTAATGTTGTACATGTCATCCAATGCAAAAAATGTAACCAAGGATCTTACAATGGGAAAACAGCACAGAAATTACACCCACACATACATTTGCACAGACACACCATTAGCCTAGGTTCACACTGGAAACGGGAATTAAATTGTGCGAGTTTCGACTTTGGGGGGCAATTTCAGAGACATCTACGTGGGTTTCTGCACAGACGTATATTGAAATTGCACCCCGAAGTCGCCAAAAGTAGTACATAAACAACTTTTGTGAATTAGTACGGTGCAGGAAAATCCGCGTCGCACCGATTCGGATGGTGGCTGCCGATTTGGCATGCAATTTAACTCTGCAAGGGGCGTGTGTATTATTCATTAAACTGTGCAAGGGGCGGATGAATACAGAAGAGGCCATATGATGGGCAGAGCTCATACAATGAGGGTGGATTTCTCAAAGGGGCAGATGTATAATTGAGAAGCGAGTAAGGAGCGGGTGCCTACAGAAGATGTCATATTTTACAATGATGGGCAGAGCTGATAAGTTGTGGGTGGTTTTCTCAATAAACTACATTTACGGCATCCTCTGTAGGCATTTGCCCTTACATGCTTCTCAATAATACATCCGCCTCTTTGAAAAATCCACCCCCATCGTATGAGCTCTGCCCATCATGTGGCCTCTTCTGTATGCATCCTTGCAGAGTTGCACAAGCATCGGGAGTGTGCGGCAGCACATGGCACAATGTAGTCTTGATTGCGTTGATGTTTGAATATTTTTGGCGGCTCCATTGTGCTCCGTACTGTGTAAGCCCTGCACCTGCGCAGTACAGGGCGGGCATTATCCAATGGGGGACCTTTCTCATCACAACACCAGCACTGTTCTGTGATTAGGCACTCAAAGATCTCATTAGCTGCAGCCAATCGGAATGGTGCTGTTCCTATAGCAAAAGGACACAGGTAGCATGTTATTCCATGTTACTGACATGGAAAGAGCAGTAGGAATCTATTTGCTTTAACACCCCTTACTAATGATTCACAAACACTATTATGCTTTGCACCATACGTTTTCCAAATATGTGCATTCTTAAAGTACACCAATAATTCAAAACGATGCACAAATAGGGGGTTACTTTCATGATAGACACAATTGAAAATAAGGAGAGTCACACATAGAGACATATAAATACTTTTCCTGTAAAAACTGAGCTTGTCCCTATCTACCAATTGCCTCCCTATTGGTCCTTTAATATGACTAGTAATAGTAATAGTAAATCTCAGAAGGAAAAAAAAGGGGTAGGGGTAAAGCATTTTTGGAAACGTTGGGATTTGCATACAGCTTAAGCTGCTTCTACTAACCATAGCACTAATTACATACTATAAGATAAAATCCTGTGATCATAGTGCCTGCTAAAAATCATTGGCTTTTGCCTTAAAGTGAATCTAAACACACTCTCACAATTTCTAAACTACTGCCATAGTGGTTATCTACAGTATAAGGATATACATGCCTTCTGCATGTACCCTTACCTGTCAAATGTCTCCCCTCTGTCTGTTATGAGTAGTGTTGAGCGGAATACGCCATATTCGATTTCGCGATATTTCACGAATATATAGAAGAATATTCATGAAATATTCGTTAATATCGAATATTCGTGATATTTTATCAAAAAAATAAAATGTTGCGAAATTTCGCTAATGCGAAATTTCGCTAATGCGAATGCGAAATTTCGCTAATGCGAATGCGAAATTTCGCTAATGCGAAATTGATTGCAAAATTCTCGTCAACACGCGAAAACGGAGATCATTTCCTGGATTACTAAACTAATATGCACTAAACACTAACTCTACTTACACAAACGTATATGACTAAACTAAAGCAAATTTTTTTTTTTTTTATACACAAAACACAGAAGGGCAGAGAAAGTATTTGTGAATATTCGTAAGCAACACTAGTTATGAGACCCAAAAGACTGCAAATTATGTTGGCAAGTGTGTTGTCTGGAGCTCTGTGGGTGGAGTCATGATTTCAGTAGACATCCCACCCACCTCTACACTCCCCTTGTCAACATGCATTTTCTCCTGTGTCTTTCTTACACTGAACTTCTGCTGGTCTTGTGGATTATGCCCCATGCTCAATAACACCTAGACCAGTGATGGGGAACCTTGGCACCCCAGATGTTTTGGAACTACATTTCCCATGATGCTCAACTACACTGCAGAGTGCATGAGCATCATGGGAAATGTAGTTCCAAAACATCTGGGGTGCCAAGGTTCCCCATCACTGACCTAGACCTTCTCCCACAGAGAGGTCCATTCTGTTGTCACGCTCACCAGCAGAGGATTCAGACTCACCTTTTTCACGAGGGACTTTATCCTTACTTTGGTCTTACTATTGGGACATTATATATATATATATATATATATATATATATATATATATATATATATATATGTTGTGATTTGCATATCACTATTTCATGTATTACTTTATTTGCGCTGCACATACCCATTGTTTTTGTAATGTTAAGTAGAGGAGCTGTGGTATTAACATTTATCATAATTAACCTGGTTTATATGTTTATATTGTGCTGGTAGATCTCATTATAAGTTGTAAACTAGATGTATGTCCTAACAAAGGATTAAAGATTATGATGCTTGTATTCTGCTTTGCATGTTAATGATCAGGAACTCTGTCTCCATGTTGTCCATTTGACATTATTCAGAGTAGGTTGCAGTATTGTGTAAAATCTTGCTCCAAAGAAGTAACTAAAAATGGAAGAAATAGGGGGTGTAGCTAGCTGTGAACTGGGATGGCTGCCTGAGACCTGCTTTAGGGCAGGGCTGCCTGAGATACTGATTCAGGGCAGTGACTTAACGCAACTACCTGCAACCAGCTCTCCCCAACCCCCCATTCTGTGAGGGGAGAGCTGTGGGATAACCTCCAGCATGTCAAGAAGACAGAATCCACCGCCACTTCCATGCCGCTTAACACAGTATTTCATCCTAATGGAGCCATGATTCAGCCAAGATGGCACCGGCAGCCCATCCTCCCCAGCCACACCATTAGGCCAGCCACAAAATGAACAGCCACAATCCCAGCTAACACGATCAGACCTTCCTGAGCTGAGTGATCTAGAGAAGATGGACAGTCCCCCCCCCCCCAGCCATAGATCCAGCAGCAGTACAGGCGGATAGAGGTAAGAGGATAACCTCATCACCAGTCAATTATCCCCCCCCCCCGTAAGAACTCTCTAGCCAGAAAACACCACTGTCTCAGATTCCCCAATTTAAAACCCCTTTCCTACATCTACATTAGCCTCGATGCCAGTAATGGATAATCCAGTGCCAGAGAGCATGCTGAAATCCATGCTGCTCACATTACAGACATATCTGCACAGGGAGCTACACATGTCTATCTCTCAAATCCATGACAGGATTGACTGCTTAGGGGAGAGAACAGACACAGTAGAGGAACACATAACTGAAATTCCTTGATGCACATGACCACCACTCTGATGAAATATTAAAATAATATTAGAAAGTTAAACTAAAATTAGCAGACCTTGAAGATAGGTCTAGACAAAACATAAAAGTCAGGGATATCAGAGTCGATACCGCCTAACGAACTGAAAATATATCTACAACAACTCTTTGTCATTCTAATCCCTAACCTTCTTCTTCTTCATCTTCTTGTGACATGCTCATAGACTCACAAAAGCTGACCATTTACCTGCAGAGACACCTAGGGATGTCCTGGCCAGAATACACTTTTTTCATGTAAAGGAGCAAACTCTGTACACCACTAGGACTTTGCCCACACCCTACTCTAAGCTATCCCTCTTTGTGGACTTATCTCCCACCACAAAGAGTTACGCAGAGCATACGCTCCAGTCATATCAATCCTACAACAGTGAAAAATGACATACCACTGGGGATACCCCACGAAACTACTGTTTGCCTAGTTATCAGCAGAAAATCGTCCTAATCTTGACATCCAAAGATGAATACAAAAGCTAACCAACTGGGGCCTGTTACCCATCTCTGCTGCTTATCAGGCAGCATGCAACCACTTAATCTCCTCCTCTCCTCCACAACTGCCACCAAAACAGCTGGACTTCTTCCTCAAAAGCATATGTCCCAAGCATAGTAACATCCTGCCTGGGCAAACTGTTTGATTTCCACTTTACCCCCAGTTGAATAGTGTTCTAAGCACACTCAGATGAACATTGTTCTACAACACCTTCTGCATCCAGTATTTATTACCTCTCTCCCAGTTGCCTTATTTTTTTGTGAAGGGTGTCTCTACCAAATATTCACATATTGTACTACTTTAACCGTTTATTTAAGTACAACATCTGAATTTTTTAGCAAACAGTTATTTTTGTTATTCTGTTTTAGTTCTCAAAGCAACAGTTTAATAATTAGATTTCTTACTACTATGTTGTGTAAAATCCTTTAGTTTCCCTCAACCTCAGTAGCCTGATCACCAGAATGTAAAAATATATCCCCCCAACATGACTTCCATTAATACCAAAGGGCTTAATTCTCCATTTAAGAGGATTCTTCTATGAGAAGAAGCTATCGCAGATATACTTTGCGCCCAAGAGACCAATTTTTCTAATGTTAAACCTCCCTCTTGCACACACAAAAGATACTCCCATTTTTCTTTTTATCAACGCAACCTAAGAAAAAATGCAGAGTAATGATAGCTATAAGCTCCAAAGTCTCCTCTATCTTACACCATTTTGACACATATGACAAAAGGTAGATTTATTATTTTATCAGCTACTATTGATAACCCACCTCTTGACCCTAGTAAACGTTTATGTATCCAACACTGACCGATACAAATTCTATAAAAAGCTTAGGAACAAACTGGGCCCTTACAAAGATTCCCCATTCTAAACCCTGCATTGGATTCATATAACCCCGACAAACGCAGATCTAAAAGGGGTTCTAAACCCTCAAGGTTTTTCACCTTAATGCATTCTATGCATTATGGTGAAAAAACTCCTGTGATGCAGCAGCCCCGCGAGCCCACCTTTTTATTACCTGAACCCAGTCTTTCCAGTGATGGCGACGAGCACACCAGCTCCAGCCGGTGTCTCTGGTCCTGATTGGATAGATTGAGAGCAGTGCAGCCTTTGGCTCCCGCTGCTGTCAATTAAATCCAATGACACGGACCCAGGGGTGGGGCCAAGTCCTGCTGTCTGTGTCAATAGACACAGAAGGACGCAAAACGGCTATCCAATTGGGCACTCGAGAAGAGGAGGATCGGGGCCACTCTGTGCAAAACCAACTGAAGTGTGACAACTTTGTTTTTTCTTTTGTTTTTAAAACAAACTATTACATATCCTTAAATAGCCATTTCAAAATGGAATCCTTTTTCTCTAAAGCTACCCACTGAGAAATTCTACACAGTTTGGGACCACTGGTTCAAGGACTGTGGAAGTGTGAAACTGGACTGACCCCATGGACTCTCATACACTACAGCATTATCCATTCTTCCAGTTCAACCTTCAATACTTTGCTATATGCACCTAATATCACCAGATGACTTAGACCTACATATGTGGAAAGCTGCTAACTGTAATCTCAACTTGAACTTACAACTACTTCTAGACACAGACTCCTTCAGTCTGTCATTACTAAAAGCCATTGTACTGTATATATGCACACACAACACAGCAGATTACCTACCTGTACATTTGTGTTATATATCTGCTGAATCTTTGTATATACATTACCCTTTGAGACGGTATTATCTAATTTTCTTTGTTATTTCCTGTACTCCATTAAAACTTGAATAAAGCTTTAATGGTAAACAAAACGTAAGAAATATATATATATATATTTAATTTATTGTATATATCCTGTTTAACCACTTGCTTACTGGGCACTTATACCCCCCTCCTGCCCAGGTGATATTTCAGCTTCCGGCACTGCGTCGCTTTAAATAGAAAACAAAATTGACGTCCTTTTTTCCCCACAAGTAGAGCTTTCTTTTGGTGGTATTTGATCACCTCTGCGGTTTTTATTTTTTGCGCTATAAACAAAAAAGAGCGACAATTTTGAAAAAAATACAATATTTTTTACTTGTTGGCTATAATAAATATCCCAATTAAAAAAAAAAAAACTTTTTTTTTATCAGTTTAGGGCGATGCGTATTCTTCTACATATTTTTGGTAAAAAAAAAAAAAAAATCGCAATAAGCGGCTGGTTTGCGCAAAATTTATAGTGCCTACAAAATAGGGGACAGAATTATTATTTTTATTATTTTATTTTTACTAGAAATGGCGGCGATCTGCGATTTTTATTGTGACTGCGACGTTATGGCGGACACATCGGACACTTTTGACACATTTTTGGCGTCATTCACATTTATACTGCGATTGGTGCTATAAATATGCACTAATTACAGTATAAATGTGACTGGCATTGAAGGGGTTAACACTAGGGGGTGAGGAAGGGGTTAAATGTATTCCCTGCATAGTGTTCTACCTGTAGGTGGTGGGGGGGTGACTGGGGAGGTGACCGATCTGTGTCTCTATGTACAAGAGACACAGATCCGTCTCCTGCTCTCCAGAGACAGAACGCTGTCTCTATGTAAAACGGCAATGAGAGATGATCTATGAGATCATCTCTCATTGGCCGCACAGATCACATCGCAAACGGCCACTCTGATTGGCCGTTCGCGGCGATCTGTGATTGGCTGTGTCCAAGGGACACGGCCAACACAGTGTTTCCCCGCAGCGCGCTCTGGAGCGCGCGCCGGGAAACAGCTAGTGACAAGCCGTCAATTGACGGCTTGTTGACAAATTAGATTCGCGCTAGAGCCGTCATTCGGCTGTAGCGCGGATCTCAAGTAGTTAAATAGAAACACATACCAAATATAAAGTGAGGGCTTCCCCAACTTAAATGCAAAAAGGGAAATGCACATTAAAATCAAATTAACCCTTGTTGCTCATTACATCATTTTAAATGTAAATCTACCCAGAGTTGAGATTTAGAGTATGTTTTCAAATCTAATGTTTGAGTGCTGAATCTAAGCCCCACTAAAGCAAATGGGAGTCAAATATTAAAAAACGGTAATGACCATTTTCTAGGTTTATAGGCAAGTGGTAGTTAAACAAATGGCATGAGGGGAAACATTAAAAATTAAAATAGAATGTCGGGTGATCCCCTTAGCCTGCTTGTGATGTAGCACATCCATTTGATTTATACAACCTACTACAGCAAACATTTCACTTCCCGGGAAACGTCAGCGCAATGCCTTCCGTTGGGCGCTTAAAAGCGCAGGCGGAAACGCCATTCCGGCGCAAAAGTATATCCGTTTTCCCCCCACCCCAGGGAAGATACTTTTGTGCTGTGATGGCTGCTCCCGCTACCCCCAGAGAGAGGAGGAACCTGAACTTTAATTCACAGGAGGTCTCAGTGATCATATCCGCGATGGAGACTTTTAATCATTTTCTCCATGGGAAAAAGAGCCGTAAGACCAGCCGGGAGAGGAAGCAGGGGATCCTGGACACCATTGCTGGCTGGGTCAATATTTTGGGGTACTCCACCCGGACTGCTTCTGACATTCAGAAGAAAATAAATGATCTGCGGCGCAAGGTCAGGGGCAAGGTGGCCACCATCAGGAGGCATGAGAGGGGCACAGGTGGTGGTCCCCCATGTCCGGTCACCCTGACCGAGGAGGAGGAGGTGGTCTCTCGCTGCCTGGAGAGGGAGCAGGTGGAGGGGGTCCCTGGCTATGACTCCATGGAGGAAGGCTCCAGGACAGGTAAGTGTTTTTTATCCCCTATTTGATGTGTTGCATTTGGGGGGGGGGGGTACATGTGCCAAGTGTGTGGGACCACCAACATTTGTCTGCTTTGTGTCATCCACAGATGACGGAGCTGGGCCATCATCTGTCAGCGTCCATTCCACCCCATCCCCCCAACGCCATCGTGTGCCCGAGCCCATGGGTGGTGAAGACACCGAGGTGGAGGAGGAGAGTGGCCACACCACACCTGCCGAGGTGGTTGTGGAGGATCCTGCTGTGGCAGAGCAGGACTTTTCTTTAGTGTTGGAGGTCTCCTCCCCTTCTCCTGGGCCGTCTGTCATCCCCTCCCCCATCCTTGGAAGCCCCTCAAGGGCGACTCCATCCCCCCGGGGACAACCATCTTCTGGCCCCAGGAAGGCGACCCAGAAGACCAGGGGGGTGTCGGATGTTGTCCAGGGTCAGTTGGCGAGGGATCACGCCAGACAGACTCAACAAATGGGGGAACTAGTTGGGCACTTAGAGAAAGTGGCTGACAGCCTGGGCTCCGTTGCCCAGATAAGCAACGCAGTCCAGGATGTAAGTTGCAACTGCGCTGCAGTGGTGACCAGTTTGGGGGAGGTGCAGGGGGATATTAGGCACCTCACTGCAGCCGTCCAGGCCAACAGTGCTGCCATCCGGGACCAGGGGAGGCTGAGTCGGCGGGCCCAGCACTACCAAGTGACCCGGCAGCTCAGGATGCAGGCCCAGCAGCTGAGGATGCAGGGCCAGACAAACAATTTGCTCGGCCGGATAGCCATGGCCTTGGAGGGCATGCAGGCCACACCTGCCAGGAGTGGCCCACCCGGGGATCAGCCACCTCCAGATGCCCCCCCACCCCCACCCACTCCATCCAGGCAGCTGAGGAGCCAGAGAGGTTCGGCAAGAAGGAGCACCCGACATCCCCGATGATTTTTTGATTTTTGATTTATGATTTATACTCAGGTTATGAGATTTTTATTTTTGATTTATGATTTATACTCAGGTTATGAGATTTTGATTTTTTATTTATGATTTATACTCAGGTTATGAGATTTTGATTTTTGATACTACACACGTTGCAGTGTGAATGGTGTGTGAATGTGAGGGGGTGGCACTCCTGCCAGTAAGGGGTGTCACCCTCGGCCGTGGTGGTGAAGTTAACCCCACGGCTGTATGAATGACGTGTGAAAGGTGTATGAATGGACAGTGACATCATTGGGGCCTTGACGCTGGCGTTGCTGCTCCCAAGTCCTACATGCTGGACTTGGGCTAATCCAATGCGATGTGCATGTGGTGTGTGTAATCTAGGGACATCAGTGGTGTACACGCGTGCATTGTCTGTGTGATTAATGTTTTGGTTTAGTGTCCAAAGATGCCTACGGCGAGGACCCTCCTGACTGCTCTTCCATCAGCAGACTGGGTCTCCTCTGGCAGGTGGGGACTGTGTGGGTCGGGGGTCAGGTCATCACGTATATCAATCTGCAGGCCTTTTCTCATAGCAAAGTTGTGCAGAATGCAACATGCACCGATGATCTGACACACAAAGGTAGGGGAATACAATAGGGTCCCCCCGGACTTATCCAGGCAGCGGAAACGGGACTTCAGGAGCCCAAATGTTTGCTCCACCACTGCACAGGTTTTGATGTGTGCTTCATTGTATTTTCTCTCTCCTCTGGTTTGGGGGTTCCGGAAAGGAGTCATTAGATGGGGTCTGAGTGCATATGCAGAGTCACCTGGAAGGGAAAAGACAGGAGGATGTTAGTCATGCATGTGCGACTTCTGTTGTGCATCACGGGAGGGGATAGTCATGCCTGCCACCCATGTCACTCACCAACCAGCCAGCTGTCCCCATACATGTTCTGTTCGAATTCTGATGGGATGGGACTCTGATTGTATATGAAGCTGTCATGGCTGGACCCGGGGTGTTTGGCACGGACGTGCCATATGAGGCGTTGGGCATCGGCTATCACCTGTACGTTGATGGAATGCCAATGCTTCCGATTGCGGTATATGTGCTCTGTGGCACTGGGGGGCTGGAGTGCCACATGTGTGCAATCAATGGCCCCCACAGTGCGTGGGAATCTGGCAATGTTGTAGAAATCTGTCATTGCCTTCAGCCGCAGGTCCTCAGTGGTTGGTCTGATGAACTGGTTGGACATGCGTCTGAGGATTGCGGGGACAACCTGGTGCACACATCTGCTCACGGAGGACTGTGACATCCCAGCCACCACTCCACTTGTACGCTGGAATGATCCACTTGCTAGGAAATGAAGTGTTGCCAGGACCTTCACCAGTGGCTGCACTGCTTGTGAGCGGTGTGTCTTGCTGGTGATGTCATCCTGCAGGGTTGTGGTTAGTTCAAGTATTGCATCTGGGCTGAATCTGAAGAGGTGATACACCTCCTCATCCCCCATGCCAAAGAGGCTCATACGTGTGCGGTATATCCTCTCACGTGCCCGCCTCCTTCGTTCCGGGGGACCCATCAGTAGTTCTAGGACCACGATTGCCTCTGGCATGTTGGCACACAGAGGTGTTGTCCTTGCAAGTGTGGGTGCTCAGCTTGCTAGTTTCGTCGGTAACGCTGCTGTAGCTGCTCTCCTGCTGACCTGTGACCGTCTGGAGTAAAGATAAAGCAGCCTTTTGTAGAAATAACTTTGCGCCGGACGGACGAGATACGCGCGGCGCATGTAGCCGGCGTATGGTGCCAATCCGTTCGTGAATTGGGAAATCTCCCTCATTTGCATATTTGCAGGGGAAATCAATAGGCGCGACTGATGCGCCAAGCGAAATTAAGCGCTGACGATACTCTGGCGTTGGAACGTTCCGCCGGTCGGAAATAGCCCGTTATTGGGCGCATCTAGTTTGGTGGGTACGGCCACATAGAAACGACGGCGCATCTTCACAGTTACGCGGCGCATATCGAATTACTCCAGCGCAAGTGTTGCTGAATCTGGCCCATGGTAGCTAACTAATATATACTATATACACACAGGCTTATATCACGCATCCTAATTTTAATAGGGAAGTTTCAGGAAAAAAACATTCTACAGCCTCCTGCACAGCACACAGACCCCTGAACAGCGCACAGACCCCCTGCACAACACTGCACAGCACATGAACCCCCTGCACTGCACAGCATATGGACCCCCCTGCATGGCACTTCACAGAACATGGACCCCCTGCTAGGGATGAGCCGAACACCCCCGCGTTCGGTTCGCACCAGAACCGTCGAACAGACCGACCGTTCGCGCGAACATTTAGAACCCCATTAAAGTCCATGGGACTCGAACGTTCGAATTCAAAAACGATCATTTTTAAGACCAATATTCAAGTTATTGTTGGAAAACATCTTTGAGAACCTGGGTCTTGCCCCAGGGAACATGTATCAATGGAAAAAAGTTTAAAAACGGTTGTTTTTTCAGGAGCAGGACTCCTGAAAAAAAGACAGTCTTTAAAACTTTTTCCCATTGATACATGTTCCCTCGGGCAAGACTCGGGTTCTCAAAGACGTTTTCACAGGCAAACTATAGACACCCAGCAGGTACAATATTTAAAGGATTTTTTTTATATTTTTTTTTTTAATTTAAACATGATTAAAATCACTGTTCCAGGAGCAGTGATTTTGATGATGCTTAAAATAAAAAATAAAAAAATGAAAAATTCCTTTAAATATTGTACCTGCTGGGTGTCTATACCTGTGATAACGTCTTTAAATAGCACAATCACCCGCCTGCCAGTAAATTAGGAATAGCTGTTCTAGCTAAGCTATACAGTGTATAAATATATGTACAACTCCTAGGGATGTATATATATCCTCTACACACTGTAAATTAAGCTAAACTGACTAGCCTGCCTGCCTGCTCTATCTAGCTATATAAAAAGACTATCTCTCTGTCTCTCTGACTGCTCTCATTAACAACCGCAACACACTACACGAGGCAACCCAGCAGGCAGCCTTATATAGTGTGGGGCGTGTGCTAAAGCCCTGAGCCATAATTGGCCAAAGCCACCCTGGCTTTGGCCAATTATGGCTCTCCGTTTTTTGCGCGCTGTGATTGGCCAAGCATGCATGGTCATAGTGCATGTTTGGTCAATCATCAGCGCGCAATGCCGCAGTGAATTATGGGCCGTTGCGCGTCACTCGAATTTGGCGCGAACGACCCGTTTTGTTCGAATTTCGCCGAACGTACGAACAGACAATGTTCGAGTCGAACATAAGTTCGTATCGAATGCGGAGCTCATCCCTACCCCCTGCACGCAACTGCACAGTACACAAACACCCTGCACAGTACTGCACAGCACACAGACCCCTGCATAAGAACTGCACAGAACAGAGATCCCCTGCACAGCACTGCACATCAAATGGACCCCCTGCACAGCACTGCACAGCACACAGACCCCCTGCAAGTACTTCACAGCATCCGGACCCCTGCACAGCACACAGACCCCCTGTACAACACTGCACAGCACAGGGACCTCTGCACAGCACTGCACAGCACACGGACCCCTGGACAGCACACAGACCCCCTGTACAGCACAGCACATGGACCCCTTCACAGCACTGTACAGCACACAAACCTCTTTACCTGCACAATACACAGCCTCCTTTCATTATAAAGTCCCCCCCTACACTCCCAGTCTCCTGGGACAGCATTGGCAGCATACTCTAAAGTTGAGAAAACATCCCTGTCAGCCCCTTCTTATACATCGCTCATCCTGTTTCACTCTAATTGTAAATCAAAGCGTCTATATATCTCAATTAACGCTGCTCTCTTGTCTACTGACTCTCCTCTGCTGTTTCATTGATGGTCACATGACCGCTCTCCTCTAATCAAAAGCTACACTCGAGGAGGAGGTGGAGAGGGAGGAGGAGAGCAGCCAGAAGGAGCGGCCAGAATGAGCGGCGTTACTTGAGGTATTTCAGGCTTCCATTTATATTGAGAGTGACACATGAGGAGCATTTTATGAGAAAGGGCTGGCAGTAATGTTTTCTAAAGTTTTTAAAGTATGGCAGCATTGTCCCAGGGCCAAGAGAGGTGGGGCAGCCAGGCCTAAACCTTGTGCATGATGTCATCCTGTGGCCATCTCTGTGCCAAGTTGCCTCGCAAGTGATTGCCAAAGATGAGTGATACATGGTCAGCACTGCCTATAGTGCCGTTTCCTGTAAGTACAACATTTTTCTTTTTAAAGAGTTTTTAAACGGAAAGCACTAGGGTTGTGTGCTTTTTTCCCCTGCATATATTGTTGTGTTGGAGATCCATTCAGCCATCCATCTACTCATGAGTTTGGGAAGTAGAGAAGATTTGGAAGGAGTAGCTGTTTTAGCTTCATCCCAGGGAAGGGAAAACTGTGTGGTGTGACCTACTGGCAGTGATGTGAGAGGCCATTTGGTATACAGTATCTCAAGTGAGTACATTGCATTTTTGAAAATATTATATTATATCTTTTCATGTGACAACACTGAAGAAATTACACTTTGCTACAATGTAAGTAGTGAGTGTACAGCTTATATAACAGTGTAAATCTGCTGTCCCCTCAAAATAACTCAACACACAGCCATTAATGTCTAAACCGCTGGCAACAAAAGTGAGTACACCCCTAGGTGAAAATGTCCAAATTGGGCCCAAAGTGTCACTATTCTTTGTGGCTACAATTATTTTCCAGCTCTGCCTTAACCCTCTTGGGCATAAAGTTCAAAAGAGCTTCACAGGTTGCCACTGGAGTCCTCTTCCACTCATCCAAGATGATATCACGGAGCTGGTGGATGTATGAGACCTTGCGCTCCTCCACCTTCCATTTGAGGATGCCCCACAGATGCTCAATAGGGTTTAGATCTGGAGACATGCTTGGCCTGTTTATCACCTTTACCCTCAGCTTCTTTAGCAAGGCATTGTTCATCTTGGAGTTGTGTTTGGGGTCATTATGTTGAAATACTGCCCTGCGGCCCAGTCTCTGAAGGGAGGGGATCATGCTCTGCTTCAGTATGTCACAGTACATGTTGGCATTCATGGTTCTCTCAATGAACTGTAGCTCCCTAGTGCCGGCAGCACTCATGCAGCCCCAGACCATGAGACTCCCACCAACCTGCTTGACTGTACAGTAGATAAGGCACACTTGTCTTTGTGCTCCTCACCTGGTTGCCGCCACACGCTTGACACCATCTGAACCAAATAAGTTTATCTTGGTCTCATCAGACCACATGCCATGGTTCCAGTAATCCATGTCCTTAGTCTGCTTGTCTTCAGCAAACTGTTTGCAGGTTTTTTTGTGCATAATTTTTTGAAGAGGCTTCCTTCTGGGATGACAACAATGCAGACCAATTTGATGCTGTGTGTGATGTATGGTCTGAGCACTGTCAGGCTGACCCCCCACCCCTTCAACCTTTGCAGTAATTCTGGCATAAGTCTATTTCCCAAAGACAACCTCTGGATATGACACTAAGCAACTTCAACTTCTTTGGTTGACCATGGTGAGGCCCATTTTAAGAGGAACCTGACCTGTTAAACTGATGTATGGTCTCATCCAGCCACCATGCTGCAGCTCAGTTTCAGGGTCTTTGTAATCTTCCTATAGCCTAGTTCATCTTTATGTGGAGTAAAAATTCATTTTTTCAGCTCTTCAGAGAGTTTTTTGCCATAAGGTGTCATGTTGAGCTTCCAGTGACCAGTATGAGAGAGTGAGAGCGATAACACCACATTTAACACACCTGCTCCCCATTCACACCCAAGACCATCTAACACTAATTAGTTACATGACACCGGGGAGGGAAATTGGTTAATTGGGCCCAACTTGGATATTTTCACTTAGAGGTGTACTCCCTTTTGTTGCCAGCAGTTTAGACATTAATGGCTGTGTGTTGCATTATTTTCAGGGGACAGATTTACACAGTTATACATGCAAAACACTCACTATTTTACATTGTAGCAAAGTGTCATTTCTTCAAAGATATAATATAATAAGATATAATAAAATATTTATAAAAATGTGAGGGGTGTACTCACTTTTGTGAGATACTGTAGGTAGTGGATTCACTCTTTTTTATGCATGTCACAGTGGGGATTTCAGTAGATAGAAGCTGGAATTTATTTAGTTGTTTTCATTTATTTTGCACATGTTGGACATGTATTGGATTATGTTTTTTTATATATAATTTTTGGAGTCATTGTGTATGATATACAGAGGAAAAAATATTTTTTGTATGCACATTGGTTTTTGTTTACATATTATGAATGTCTATGTACACTATTGATATTAGATATGTATGTTTTATTTTTAGGAGCGTTGCACTACATTGCTTTGGTTAATTAATGCAATATGGGCAGCTGGAGGCCTTAGTATACAGAACAGGTGTACAGCACTTCCCCAGAAATGTAATTTCCTGCTTGAAAAAAGGGTAAATCACTTCTAAAGGGATGCAGGCACTGCAACTTTCCCACAATAGAACAATGCAAGTACTGATTATAATGACAATATATATAATATAATTGACAAACTCAAACAGGTTTTCTAGAATTATCTTTGTATTCATCAATTTCTAAACACTTTTTTAGATTAAAGGGGTTGTAAAGGAAAATGTTTTTTTTTTCCCCCCATAAATAGCTTCCTTTACCTTAGTACAGTCCTCCTTCACTTACCTCATCCTTCGATTTTGCTTTTAAATGTCTTTATTTCTTCAGAGAAATCCTCACTTCCTGTTCTTCGGTCTGTAACTACACACCGTAATGCAAGGCTTTCTTCCTGGTGTGGAGAAAGCTTCTTGAGGGGGGAGGGGGCGATCAGGCAAGTCAGGACACCCACTAACACACAGCTCCTTTCTCTATCTGCAAAGTAGAGAGTGTCATGACTTGCCTGCGTCTGAAAAATGTATTTAGTTACTCCCAATTTTTTTATTTTTTTTATTTTGCATTTAAATACATTCGTCCGAAAATCCAAATTATTTAAGGTTGAATCTGTCATTGAAGGCTCATGGTGTATGACGAATATTCTAAGAAGCTTCGAAGGAGCAGCTAAACTGTACAACGCCACAATCGTACATTTCCAGTCGAATGTTCTGCCTACAAGCTATAGAAGAATTCTAATGTTGTATGACATTAGTAATAATTATATTTAAAATTATTATTACTAGTCAACCAACATTAGAATTCTTCTATAGCTTGTGGGCGTACCCAAAATGTACGATTGCGGCATCGTACAGTTTAGCTGCTTATCAAATCTTCTTAGAACTTTCGACAGACACCATAAGACTTCAATTACAGATTTGACGTTTGTATGTTTTTTGTTGCTTCATCGAATCTTCGTGGTTCATGTCGAATGGTCTACCCCAACACTCTATAATAACAAATCTTTTCTCTCTATGTCAAAAAATCTTGGACTAATCATAATTATATTTATCTATAGGCACATTCAACCGCAGGTTCGATAGACACAGATTGCTATTGTCATGTCAAATCTCCTATCTATAGCAACAAAAAGAAAAATAAAGCATTTTTTATGTCGGATCTTTCGGGTTCTGTGTGTTAGTTTCAGTTTGTTAAAACGATAACGAAAATACCCGAAATTCGGACGAAAATGCATTCGGACGAAAACGAATGCACATGTCTAAAAATCCCACTCTCTACCAGCAGGTGTATAGTTTCAGTAAAATAACATGGTTTTGGGCAATTATTCTTTATTTAGACCTAATATCTTGTTTTGCGTGGTAATTTGGATACAGACCAAGGTAAATGATCCCAATTTCAAATGTAGAATGATAAGTGGCTGCTTTCGTGAATAAATCCTCGTTTGCAGGGACCTCAATTACCATTCTTCTGTATTGCCCCCTTCATTCCCTTTTTCCATCTTTCTTGAAATGATGCTCATATTAACTTATTGACTCAGTAGAGTAGAAATGTAGCAGTACAGTGCCTCAATAGGTCAAAATATTAGGCATTGTATAACAGGAAAACCCCATTCCTCATGAAATCATTACACTAACTTTTCTATATATATATATATATATATATATATATATATATATATATATATATATATATATATATATATATATATCCTCAATACTGTCTTCTATTGTGTTATTTTGGCATTTGTAATCCTTTGTTAATATAACAAAAAATACAAGAAAAATCATTAAAAAAATGCAGAGAAAAATGTATTTTGTTGAAGCCAATTATACAAACAAACATAAAGATGGGTGAAAACTATTTTATAATAGTGTAATAGTTAAAAGAAATGAGTCAATTAAAATTTACTGAAAAGCACAAACCTAACCACATCAAATGATTGCATAATTTGCAAATCCTTTAAACCAGGATATTGTATTCTTGAACTATTCAGCAGAAAAGATGATTGCTTTACTGTATGTGCAGTAATTTAGCATATTGACATCACAGCTTTGTTCGATGATAGAGCTTCTGTGTGAAATGGCATGTCCACACAGATGATTTGGAATCAATGGTGCATTAGCAGTAGTGGAGAAGCACTACTGAAAATATCTTTTTAAAATGTTATATTTTTAACAATTTTATATTGTTCAACATGATCTTCTCTTTTGTTCATGATCTTCAGCATTTGTACAGTTTAACTGTTTTTTAAAGCGGATCTCCCGCTGCCCCCCCCCTATATTTTTGAAAGCATATCAAATGAGTTACTCACTTCTCTGCCGTTTCTAATCATCCGCACAGAGATTTCGTCTGGAATCATAACTTTTATTTCATCAGGAATGCCGTTTACATTTTGCTTGTGGGCATGAGAAGCACACAAGCACTTATTTCCTTGTTTTGGTGAATGCTGAACTCCCAGCATTCACTGCCTCTCGTTCCCGCACATGCTCAGTTCCGTGGCTGCCATCTTGCTACACCCCGTACTCCTGCACAGTAATTGTAGAAAGAAAATGTTTGGACAGCCGCACTCTGGAAAAACCTTCTCGTGTTGCCTTTATTTGGTAAAAGTAATCAAACACCGCACATCACAGCAAAAATAGGGGCATACAGCTGACGTTTTGCACTGTTAATCAGTGCTTACTCATGAGTAAGCACTGATTAATAGTGCGAAACGTCAGCTGTATGCCCCTAGTTTTGCTGTGATGTGCGGTGTTTGGTTACTTTTACCAAATAAAGGCAACCGAGAAGGTTTTTCCAGAGTGCGGCTGTCCAAACATTTTCTCTCTACAATTGCTTTGTGCATTGCCGGCACCTGGGTTTCTCTGAGAGGACACGGATCCATCCCCATACCTTATTGGAGCGGTGGCTATCATCTCCTGCACAGTAATGATAGTGAGAAGAGGGCAAGCGGACATATTGTTGCACCCATCGGAGTTTTAGACTTCAGTTATTTTAAACACAAAACGGATACTGTATTTAAGCATATAAACTCTGTTTTGTGTTGAAAATAACTGTGAAATCTAAAACTCCGGTGGGTGTAACAAAATGTCCGCTTGCCCCTTCTCACTTACTGTGCAGGAGTGTGGGGTGTAGCAAGATGGCGGCGAGGCTCCACAATGACTCCTGGGAGCAATGAGAAAAGCTCCCAGGACACAGTGCGGGTGAAGGATACGCACTACACTATACCCGCAGAATACCCGCAGACAAGGGGACAGGAAGCCGAGTGACAGATGCTGTAATCAAAGGTACTGTCACAAAAAAAAAAAAAAACAGTTTTGTAATGCATTAGAGCAGCCCTCAAAATTTCCACTCGCCTACTAGCATTTGGCGAGTGGATTTAAGCTGGGGGCGAGTGATGACAGGGCTAAATGACCAATCTCCCTCCAATCTGTGCCTACACTTAGAGTCCCGATGACATTGGCGGCCGAAGAGGAAAGGTCCATGCTCGGGAAAAGTAGTCTGGTGAGCCGCGCACAGGCAGAGCAGTACACAGGTGCTCTCCTTACAATTCTCATTAAGCCATTGGACCTAACAGTATGGCCCCATACACACGAGCGGACAGATTTGTTCAAATCTGTCCGTCCGACAGATTTGAACAAATCTGTCTGCTGGGATTTTGGTTTGCTCGCGTGTACACACGAGCAAACCAAAATCCCCGCCAGCAGAGAGTGCGCTGACGTGTCGGTGACGTGGCGGTGACGTTGACGCTGCCACGTCACCGCACCAGGAAGTAAAACACTTCCACGCATGCGCCGAATCCATTCGGCGGCGGTGCGGCGGCGGTGCGGGACGACATGTCTGCTGGTAAGTGTACTAACCAGCAGACATGTCGGGCAGGCGGATTCCCACCCGATAGATTTCAAAGCATGCTTTGAAATCTGTCGGGTGGCGAAATCCGTCGGCTCGGCCGTACACACGATCGAATCTGTCTGCTGAAACGGTCCGGCGGACCGTTTCCAGCGGACAGATTTGATCGTGTGTACGAGGCCTAAGACCTCTCTGAGCCTGCCCCCCTCCTCCGACCAATGTAGCTGGAGAGCAGAAAGTAATGAGTGAGGTGGAGGATTGGGAAAATTACCACTCCGGTGCAGCACTCACTGAAAGTTGCCCTGACATGAGAGCGGGAGCCTTCCAGTTTGTGCAGTTTTTTTCTCCTTGTGCTCTATGTAAGTGTCCAACAGTTCAGCCTGAGCACTGTGAACAGATTCGTCTCAATGTGTGCTGTGCGGTGTCAGTGTGTGCTGTGCTATGGTGTCAATGGCTATGCAGTTGTGTGGATCTCTGCGCTGGATTGTACTCCCTCCCGCTGTGCTGCAGCTCCTCTATTCACTGCCAGCCTGAATAAAAGGGTGAAGTAGGGACATGCAAGCGTGGAGCCGCACACGCAGGCTCCTGATGATGAGATGAATGGGAGAGAGAGAGAGAGAGAGAGAGAGAGAGAGAGGATGGATGGGAGTTGCAGAGGAGACAGCAAGAGAATGGGGAAGAGATGCAGTTCTAGTGCCCTGTCCCTCTGGTCTGACCCCAGTGCCCTGTCCCTCTGGTCTGACCCCAGTGCCTTGTCCCTCTGGTCTGACCCCAGTGCCCTGTCCCATTTTGTTAAAGTTGTTGTTGGTAATATTTAATTTTGTAACTTGATTCTGCATAAAACATTTAACAGTGTCATTCCATGAGATAATCTACGAGGGCGTGTTTACGGTTGCAATTAGGCGCAGGGCAGTGTATGAATTAGGTGGGGCAACTGGTGGCGAGTAACTCTGGAGGCCTGGCTAGTAGCTCAGGATTTGAAATTTTGAGCCTTGCATTAGAGTATGCTATCTGATTAAACAAATGTTTAAAAATAGGGTGGAGCTCCGCTTTAAGATCCGTACACATTGAAGTGAAGTGAAATCTAGGTGTGCTAATAGATTGCATTGCAAGGATTTCTAGCAAATATTTACTAAAAACCCATTCTTCTCTGTAGACAAAAAAAGAGAAAAACATTGTGAAATAGTGAGTTACCACTAAAGTACCACGTTCAGTGACTAAAATGCACACACATACATACATTAACATAGCGTGTAAAATAACCATCGAAATGCAGCAAGCTAAAATTGGTCTCAAAAAGAACATAGAAGATACCTTTTAAAAGGCTTACTGCTTTAGAGTGCCTTACTGAATTAGGACTTGCATACGGAATGTACAATATTTCATACAGCATGCTCAATGTAATTTTCTTTGTACATAGTTTTGTGAGCGAGCAAATCAGTTAACCACTTGCTTACTGGGCACATATACCCCCCTCCTGCCCAGGTGAAATTTCATCTTCCGGCACTGCGACGATTTAACTGACAATTGCGCGACGTGGCTCCCAAACAAAATTGACGTCATTTTTTCCCCACAAATAGAGCTTTCTTTTGGTGGTATTTGATCACCTATGCTTAAAATAGTATCACTGAACACAAAGGGCCTCAACGTTCCAGAGAAACGTAGCCAAACTCTTGATCTAATGACAAAATGAAGGCAAACGTAGTGTTCTTACAAGAGACACACTTTCGCACAACCAAAATCCCAAAGCTTACCAAGCATCTATTCCCAACAGTATACCATGCCACCAACTCTCTTGCTAAAACCAAAGGGGTCTCAATCTTACTCTCCAAAAACCTTGATTGGCAACCCATAGACTCACTCATAGACACAGAAGGAAGATATGTTTTCCTCAAGGGCCATCTCCAAGAGAGACCTGTTACCCTAGCTAACATTTACAGCCCCAATAGTGCTCAAGTAAGCTTCTTCAGATCCATCTCGAGACTGCTCTCAGAATTTCAATCCGGACTGACCATTCTAGGGGGAGACTTCAATGTTGCACTATTCCCAATTTTGGACACCTCCTCTGGAGCAACCTCCCTACCATACAAAGCACTTAAACAAATTAAGCTACAGATCCAGGATCTTCTCTTACATGACACCTGGCATGCCCTGCACCCTGAAGTAAAAGATTTTTTTTTTTTCAGCCCCCCATAACAAATATTCCAGAATTGATTACCTGTTCCTATCCCAAAATGACATCCCCTTTCTCTCGGCTGCCACCATCGAACCAATGACACTATCAGATCACCATCCGATTATGATGACCCTGAACTTCCCTGATGAACGCTCCCCCAAGAGTATCTGGCGCCTTGACTCGACTTACCTCAGAAGAGGTGGTCGAAGACATGCGTAACTGCATACGTATGTTCTTTGTAGAAAATGACACATCCGAAACAGGCCCACTCACCCAATGGGAAGCCCACAAATGTGTAGTCAGGGGCAAGTTCATTTCCCTTAACATGTAATTACAGACTTACTCAACAAGATCAAAGTCCTTGAACTCACCCACAAACATTCCCGAGCGCAACAGACTTACCATGAACTCATCCAAAATCGGAAACTCCTACGTGAAGAGTTGAATCGCAAAACGAGACGCAAATTTGTCCTGCATCAAAAGCTCTTCTACGAATTCGGCAATAAATGCGGAAAATACTTAGCGATGGACATAGCAGCGCAATTCGAGACCTACTACTCCAACTTATATAATCGCCCTAAACAGGTGACAAATAATAAGAGCCTTGAAGCCCGTCACACTTTAACCGAGTCTTTCCTTGACAAGTACTGCCCCAAACGCTTAAACAGTGATGAGGCACACAAACTAGAACACCCCATCTCGGAAGAAGAACTAAAACTGGCAATCAAATCGCTTAAAAATGGCAAAAGCCCGGGCCCTGATGTGCTTACAGCTGCATATTATAAGGCCTGTACGGACATTTTGTCCCCGCACATTGTTAAGACTTTTAATTCCCTAACTTCCCCCACCCACCCCTTTAATAGAATGCTAGAAGCCCATATCACCGTAATTCCGAAAGAAGAGAAAGACCCCACATCAGTTAGTAATTATAGACCAATCTCCTTATTAAATGTAGACATTAAGTTAAACGCCAAGATCCTAGCCACACGTCGGGCACCCCTCCTGCCATCCCTGATAGGGAAAGACCAAGTCGGATTTATCCCTGGTAGAGAAGTCAGGGATGACACAATCAAGGCCCTGAATATACACCACTGGATTACGACACATAAACAAGAGGTTTTTTTTCTGTCAGGCTGGCATGGGATTATCTGGAAGCAGTTCTGAAGCATGTTGGTCTCCCTGATCGAATGCTTCTTGCCATCATGGCCCTCTATACTACGCCAACTGCCAGAGTCCGAGTAAATGGCCACCTGTCGAACGCCTTCACTATTAGCAACGGGACAAGACAAGGATGCCCACTCTCCCCAATCTTATTCCTCCTATCCCTTGAACCTTTCCTCCAGGGTCTTAGATCCAATGACAATATCGGAGGCTTTCACATCGCAGATCGAACCTATAAAATAGCCGCCTTCGCAGACGACATACTGCTTTTCCTAAAAGATCCCCACACATCCATTCCAAATCTTTTGAAAGAACTGAAGTTATTCCAAGTCATTTCCAATTTTAAGATAAACTTTGCTAAATCCCAAGCTCTAAATATCTCCCTCTCACAGGGAGCGGTTCTGCAGTGTAAAAACAATTTCCCCTTTGAATGGAAACATGATCAGATTAAATATCTAGGGATATATCTCACGACTAGATTTTCAGACTTATTCTCCAAAAATTATTTACCCATCCTCAGGACCATCACAAATGACCTAAGTAAATGGAATAAACCGCATTTTTCCTGGTTTGGAAGAGCAGCAATTCTAAAAATTAATGTACTCCCCCGCATCCTGTTTATCTTACAAGCCCTGCCCATCAAACTCCCCCCTTCCTTTTTTCTCACTTACAAACGACTTTGCACTAAATTCTTATGGAGACAGAAAAGACCTAGGGCCAGATTCTCAGAGGCGCTACGACGGGGTATCTCAGATACCCCATCGTATCGCCGTTTTTTTCCCCCGGGTATCTATGCGAGTGATTCCTAGAATCACTTAGGCATATATACAGGTAAGGATCCGACAAGTGTAATACAATTACACTTGCGGATCGTAGATGTAATGACAACTCCGGCCACTAGGTGGCCTTTACGTTTTCTCATTTGCCTATGCAAATGAGGCTACTACTCAGATTCCCGAACGCTTTTACGCCGCCCCGTCGTCGCTTATGTCGCTTTCGTCCGCGTAAGGTTACCCCTGCTAATATGTGGAGTAACCTTACGCAGTACCGTCGGATGCCGTCAGGTGCCGTCGGATGCCATGTTAAGTATGGCGTCGGGTCAGCGTCGGCTTTTTCCGTCGGTTACGTCGTTTTACTAAGTCATTCGCGAATAGGGCATTGCGTAAGTGATGATCACGTCGTTTTGACGTCGGTTTCAACAACGCTTTCCGACGTGAGCTGGAGCATGCGCACTGGGCTTTTTGCCAGGCCGGCGCATGTGCAGTTCGATCGACGTGGGGGCGCGCTTAATTTAAATACAAGCCGCCCCCTTTGAATTACGCGGCCTTACGCTGGGCCATTTACACTACGCCTCCGCAAACTACGGAGCAAGTGCTTGGAGAATACGGCACTTGCTCTGTTAAGTTGCGGCGGCGTAGTGTAAATGGCTTACGCTACACCAGCGCAAATATATGAGAATCTGGCCCCTAGAGTAGCCTACGAACTATTAACAAAACCGAAAACAAAGGGGGGCATTGGGCTGCCAGTCCTCAGGAGATACTATCACCTCGCTAGAATTGTAGACTGGTCAATTCATAGCCACAGCAAAGATTGGGTCTCTCTTGAACACACCTTCTCCCCCCTGCCACTACGAACCATACCTTGGACCTCACTCAAACACACCCCGAGGAGTCTAAATGACCACCCTCTTATTGCCCCAACACTCCGTTGTTTTGAGGAAGCCTGCCGAAAGTTACATATTTCCTCTACTCCGGGGCTCCTTACTTGAGTAAAGCTCAACCCAGAATTCCCACAAATATCCTGGCAGACATTTGGCAACGCTCAGAAGTCTTAGCACTTCACTTCTACCACTCAGGTACTTTCCTGGACCGCTCTTCGTTACCAGCCAACACGGAAATTCTACAATTCTAGCGAGGTGACACGCCCAATAGTATCTCCCGAGGTCTGGCAGCCCAATGCCCCCCTTTGTTTTCGGTTTTGTTAATAGTTCGTAGGCTACAAACTATGCGACACCTAGCCTCCCTCTCCTACACAAGGGAAGACTGAGGGAGGATATTTCTTGTTCCATTCCGATAGACAGATAATCAGTTAGCTTTAAGACATAAAAACTTGGGTATTCACCATACCCCAACACCTGGGATCCAATGGCAGAGACTGGGAGGTATCCCCCTCCCCCGGCCTGCCCTGCTCCACTCACCCCTCCATCCCCTCGACCCTATGTATGGATCTCTGTACACTCTACTGCTCTCTACATATGACCTTTATACGTTTTTTTCTTTTTTTTTGTTTCCCTACTCTCCCTTCTTTCTCTTTCTCCCCCCCTTACTATGATCTTGCATCTCTCGTCCTCTCCTCTTCCCCTTCCTCACCCATGCCCATCCCTCCCCCCCTTCCCCTGAGGAGTCTCCAGTTTAACTCAACCACTTTCCCTGCTACAGTTCTTTCCACTCAGTATCGGCAGCTGACCACCCTTAACATCTGAAATGTTCAAAGGTAATAATTGCGCAAAGTTGGCCAGT
Source organism: Rana kukunoris (assembly GCA_029574335.1). Taxonomy (NCBI): domain Eukaryota; kingdom Metazoa; phylum Chordata; class Amphibia; order Anura; family Ranidae; genus Rana; species Rana kukunoris. The sequence continues at coordinate 619,356,532 of CM056049.1, read as the reverse complement.
TCTTCTTAGACTAGCCCACCCCTGCCTCCACCCGAAATTTTCACCTTTATGTAATTCGACGTACACATGATTACCGTTGGAAACATAGATATTCATTTAATCTGTCATAGGCTTTGCACACGTCCCAAAAATTGTTTAATACATCAACAAATGCTGTATTTTCTTTTTTGTATTCCTGACTAAGTGCTGGTTCTGTTTGTCTCTGCTGTAAGACCTGCTGTTCAATCTAAGACTCTGTGTTTAAATGTAATGTAAACCTTACCCTGTTTACCAATAAAATGTATTATGAAAAAAAGAAAAAAGAAAATGCTCACTTGACTGTATTGTCTTCTCACTAAACTTGGAGTGCTCATCATTGCTCATGAATCTAGCTGGAAAGATAGTACTATCACGCCTTGCAATGTGAAAGATGTCAGTAAGGCAAATATATAACTTGTCTCACAGTTTTAAACTACTTGCAGAACCAGATAATCCACCAGGCAGCCCATACAGGCCTTGTAGATGCCAGGGGGCCCAGCTACAACCTACATGCTCATGCATTAAAGGTAAATGTAACTTTTCACTAAAAAAATCTACCCACTTTTGCAAAAAACTAAAATATGCATGTATACATTACATTGCAACCATGAACAGTGAAATATAGGGTGCAATGTCCAAGTTCTTGTAAACTATTCCTTCAACTACGGAGCTGGAAGATGTACCAATGCATTACAACTTCCTGTGAAACAATGACAATATTGTTTAGATTGGAGCCACGAATAGCAGGACTAATTTCAAATTTGACAGGATGCTACAGGGAGAATAACCCCACATTCCTGTAAAAGAGGGGGGGGGGGTTGGTGGATGAGGATGGGGCTGTGCATGCTGACCAAGGTTAATTTTACACCTTAAATATGGGTGTAACATTAAAATGTGGTCAGAAAGATGGATCTTTTTAAATCATGGTTAAATCTACACATCTTTCTGTCACTGTACAAGGATAGAAACACCTAGAAACAGATTGCAGTTGATTTACTAAAGGCACATAGTCTGCTGTGAACATGATAGGATGATGGAGGTCAGCAGAGCTTGATATCATTTACTAAGCTAAGGAAAACTTCCCTAGCAAAGTGAAAATTCCTTTTCAAAGTGAACAGCCTATTTGCATTTAGTAAATCAACCCCTTGGTATCTGATGAAGCAGGTCATTACAGTACAGACAATGTAAATGGGATGACTTCACTGTGCTTGCTGCCTTTTTTATCAGTATCTATCAAATGTATGGAGGAGGGGCAAAGCAGCTTAATTGCCTAGAGCCCTTTTCTAAGCTTCCCTTAATCCATCTCTGCCTATATGCATGGAAAAGTCCTGTTTAATAACATTATAATTATGATGATGATATTAATTACTATTCCTGTAAATGTAGTTGCGCTTGAACAGTAGACATCTTAAAGAGGTTGTAAAACTAGGTATTTTTTCACCTTAATGCATCCCATAATACACCTTGCAGCCCCCCATTTTACTTACCTGAGCCCAGAATTTCCGTGGGCATGATCCCCCATCGCTCTCTCCCATGGAATTTCGTCTCATCATTGGATAGATTGATAGCAGCGCAACCATTGGCTCATGCTGCTGTCAATCAAATCCAATGACGTGGGTGCCCGGGGGGCAGGGCTGAGTCATACACTCGACCTCTATGGACACCGAGTGTATGGCACAGGAGCGCCTCCACAAGGTTACCCCCTCGGGAGAGAGCTTCCCAGAGGGGGGTTATCTAATACGGGGAGGAGTCACAAGAGCCATAGCGGGACCCCATAACAGGTGGATCGGGGCCACTCTGTGCAAAGTGAACTGCGGTAAGTATGACATGTTTGTCATTTAAAAAACAAAAACGGGAACCTTTAATATCAATTTAAACTCATAGTTAAACAACTATATACTGTATGCTTTTTTTTTTTTTTTTCAGTAAAATAATTGATAGAAATTAATATATAAAGCATGTAAAATATAAAATAACCACTGCATTGACAAAACATTTGTAAATCACCATATATGCAGGAGTCCTTAAATGAAAATCCAATCACTTCCACAGGCTGTCAGTCTTTCATTCAAGGCTAAGATGCAGCAAAATGTTCTAGTCTGAACACAATGATGTGTAGTAAATCTAGACTCATGGTCATAATTCACTCATGCACACTAAAGTACTTAGAGAGGAAGAAGATGGGATCCTGTAGCTTGAGTCCTGAAAATAAACTCGCTACACAATTCTCAGTTCCTCTTGTCATTCTGTTCTACCTGTACATAAATGTGATACAATTTTTGGGGAATTTCATAGCCCAAAGAACACTTAATACATGCCTAGGAAACTCATTTTCTTTTAGCCTGCAAATTATGTTTCCAGAAGTCACTAAGCATGCCTTCAATATAATTGCCATGTTTTACTGAAAAAGGTAATAAACTGCATCATTCAGTTGAAGGAACAAACAAACCTATTTTTCAACAATTTGAAATATTTTCTAAGTATTTTAGAGTATAAACAAACAGTCACGGCACCTATAGCTCTCCCTGGGGATCCACAAGTCACTTAAGAACAGTGATTCAGTAATGTTTGATGTAACTACTACATTTTTGTATAATTAAACATGATGTCCTGCTGTGATGATGTAACACTCATCCAGTTGACTTTTTTCACCTGGGTCCATCTTATGCCTCTTCCTAAGGATGCTTTATTAGCGTTTAAATCTTAACTACAGAAAAACAGCTAAATATACAGAAATATATATACAGTATAGGAGCTGTTCCACCCGCCAATAGATTTGTATTTCTGATTGTTCAGTTTTGAGATTCACACAATTTACCACACAGCCATGTCTGGCAAGGCAGGGCACCTTTGTTTTATTTATTTTTATTAGTTAAGTAACACTTACAGCTCTTCTCTCTACCCCAGCCAGAGACTGGGCAACGAAAGAAGAGGAAGTAACCCGATGACCTCATGTCTCAGTAATCACACCTACTATAAGCTTACATCTTTTTACCTACCAATTTTCAGAATGGACCAATGTTTTATTTACAATCATTTCAAATTTCCCATATTGGGCAACGAAAGAAGAGGAAGTAACCCGATGAGCTCATGTCACAGTAATCACACCTACTATAAGCTTACATCGTTTTACCTACCAATTTTCAGAATGGACCAATGTTTTATTTACAATCATTTCAAATTTCTCATATTGGGCATTAACATCCAATACTAATGTGATTTCACATTTATCTTCATCCAATCTCTTTCTATCTTGAACTAGTTCTCTTCTATCCATGTTCCTCCCCAGCTGTACTTGTTCTTGAATATGATCTCTTTTATATGCATTTTGTAGGAAGTTCCCTTGTACAGTTTATTTTCAGCCACATGAATTTCCCTTTAGGGATATTTAACAGCCAGGTATTATAGTGGCTATCCTGTGTGATATAACATTTGTGGTCCATTTTCCTAAAATGGGTCATACATAGGGATGAGCCAAACACCCCCCCATTCGGTTCGCACCAGAACCTGCGAACAGACCAAAAGTTTGTGTGAACTTTAGAAATTTAGAAATTTTAAAAGGCTAATTTTAAAGGCTAATATGCAAGTTATTGTCCTGAAAAGTGTTTGGGGACCAGGTCCTGACCCAGGGCACATGTATCAATGCAAAAAAAGTTTTAAAAACGACAGTTTTCGGGAGCAGTGATTTTAATAATGCTTAAAGTGTAACACATTTTTTTTTGTACCTGTGGGGGGGGGGGGGTGTATAGGTGTATAGTATGCCTGTAAATCAGCGCTTGTTTCCCATGCTTAAAACTGTCTCTGCACAAAATTTCATTTCTGAAGGAAAAAAGGTAATTTAACCACTTGCCTACTGTGCACCTACACCCCCTTCCTGCCCAGACAAAATATAAGCTTCCGGCACTGCGTCGCTTTAACTGACAATTGCGCGGTCGTGCGACGTGGCTCACAAACAAAATTGGCGTCCTTTTTTTCCCACAAATAGAGCTTTCTTTTGGTGGTATTTGATCACCTCTGCGGTTTTTATTTTTTGCGCTATAAACAAAAATAGAGCGTTAATTTTTAAAAAAATGCAATATTTTTTCCTTTTTGCTATAATAAATAACCCAAAAAGTATATTAAAAAAATATTTTTTCCCTCAGTTTAGGCCGATACGTATTCTTCTACATATTTTTGGTAAAACATTTTTTTTTTTTTTTACTATTAATGGCGGCGATCTGCGATTTTTTTATTGGGACTGCGACGTTATGGCGGACATTTCGGACACTTTTCTGACATTTTTGGGACCATTTACATTTATACAGTGAAAAATGCTATAAATATGCATTGATTACTGTATAAATGTGACTGGCAGTGAAGGGGTTAACCACTAGAAGGGGTAAAATGTGTGTCCTATGAGTGTTCTAACTGTGGGGGGAGGGGGGTGACTGGGGGAGGTGACCGATTGTGTCCCTATGTACAAGGGACACAATCGATCTCCTCTCTCCCTGACAGGGACGTGCAGCTCTGTTTACATACAGAGCTCCACGTCCCCGCTCAGTTACTGAGCAATCGCGTATGCCCGGCGGCGATCGTTGCCGCCGGGCACTCGCACGGGATTCCCGCAGAGCGGCGGGTGCGCGCGCGCGCCGCCGGCGATGCGCGCGCGCCTGCCCGCGGCTTTAAAGGGACATCACGTCATATGACGTGATGTCAGGATAATGGAGTCGTCTGCCCGCCGTCATTTGACGGTGGGCAGATGACAAGTGGTTAAAATCACTTGCGACTATAATGAATTGTCGGCTCCCGCCAATAAAGAGAAAAATCAATTATAAAAAAAAAAGTTCTTTATTAAAAATAAAAAAATGAAAAAAAAAGATTCCAGCGGTGGTAATCCACTCTCGGACTCCTGTCTTTTTATGAATGACTTTTCTCTGTATTGCCAGGAGCCGACAATTCTTTATAGCCGCGAGTTATTTTAAATGATTTTTTTTATTTAAAAAATTACACAGTTCTAAGCACGGCAAACAAGCGCTGCTTTACAGGCATACTATACACCCCCCCCACCCCCATCCTAGGTATGGAAATTTAAAATATTTCACTTTTATTGTTTCACTTTAAGCATTATTAAAATCACTGCTCCTGAAAAAATGTCAGTTTTTAACCACATCCCGACTGCCTTGCCGTCATTTTACTGCGGGAATGTGGCACTGCTGGGTGAGAGCTCGTAGCTATGCGTCCGCTCTAAAGCAGCCGCTTTAGAGCCTGGCGGCAGGTACGATCGCTGCCGGACACACGCGATCGCTCGTTACAGGGCGGGGACCGGGAGCTATGTGTGTCAACACATAGCTCCCGGTCCTGTCAGCGGGGGAAACGCTGATCTTCTGTTCAAACAATGTATGAGCAGAAGATCAGTGATTTCCCCTAGTGAGGCCACCCCCCCATACAGTTAGAACACACCCAGGAACACACTTATCCCCTTCCCTGCCCCCTAGTGTTAACCCCTTCACTGCCAATGGCATTTTTATAGTAATACAATGCATTTTTATAGCATTGATCGCTATAAAAATGCCAATGGTCCCAAAAATGTGTCAAAAGTGTCCGAAGTGCCCGCCATAATGTCGCAGTACTGAAAAAATGCTGATCGCCGCCATTACTAGTAAAAAAAAAATATTAATAAAAATGCCATAAAACGACCCCCTATTTTGTAAACGCTATAACTTTTGCGCAAACCAATCAATAAACACTTATTGCGATTTTTTTTAATGAAAAATATGTAGAAGAATATGTATCGGCCTAAACTGAGGAAAAAAAAAATTTTTTATATATTTTTGGGGGATATTTATTATAGCAAAAAGTAAAAAAATATTGCACTTTTTTCAAAATTGTCGCTCTATTTTTGTTTATAGCGCAAAAAATAAAAAACCACAGAGATGATCAAATACCACCAAAAGAAAGCTCTATTTGTGGGAAAAAAAGGACACCAATTTTGTTTGGGTGCCACGTCGCACGATCGCGCAATTGTCAGTTAAAGCGATGCAGTGCCGAATCACAAAAAGTGCTCTGGTCATTGGACAGCAATATGGTCTGGGGCTAAAGTGGTTAAAACAATTTTTTGCATTGATACATGTCTCCTGGGGCAGGACCCAGGTTCCCAAACATTTTTTTATGACAATAACTTGCATATAAACCTTTAAAATTAGCACTTTAGATTTCTCCCATAGACTTTTACAGGGTGTTCCGCGGCTTTTCGAATTTGACGCAAACACCCCAAATTGTGCGGCGAACAGTGAACAGGCAATGTTCGAGTCGAACATGAGTTCGACCCGAACTCGAAGCTCATCCCTAGTCATACATAGTTATGTGTTTTTTTAATTTTCTGATTATCTTCAGGTCTACAAACTGTGGGCCAGATTCACAGAGCCATTACGCCGGCGTTACAGGAGATGCGTGGCGTTAGTCTAAATCTGCGCATGCGTATCGATGCGCCGCATCCCCAAAACGATATACGCATGAAATCTACTTTTTTTGGACCGGCGTAATTTCGATAGACCAGCGTATCCGTCCGCGCAAAACTGCGCTAGACACACCATTGATTTGCTATTCAAATATGCAAATGAGGGAGTTATGGGGATCCACAAAAGTAAGTTGGTGCAGCGCAGGCTACGCGCTGTGCGCAACAGCTGCACGTCCTGTTTAAAATTAGTCCATATAAAAGGTGGAATAAAATTAGACAATCCATCTACATGTCAGCTAAAGCAACACTGTTAGTGAGGAGCTGAGCAGTCACACTTGCTGCACAACAAACTGTATGCCAACATGCCAGTGGCATCCATGCTCATAGCTATACTAATGACTTTAGATGAGCAAAGAAGGAGGAGGGCACAGAGGAGGGCACGGGAGAGGATTTTTTTTTTTTTTTGCAAAAACTTTTTATTTGCTTTTATAAACATTTAAAAAAAATATATACATACATATATACATCAATACATAACATACATACACATTACAAACACGGTCTCACTATCTTTCAATAGCCCTTTAAAACCTTGATGGATATAATAATCTAATCTAATACAATATTCTTATCTGATACAAGCCCCTCACTCTTCACTTGATATATCACATCTTTGGCATGAGTGATTCTGAGGTGTCTCGCATCTTCAGATTCACCCCTCATGCCATCCTGGAATTAACCACAACCCTGCAGGAGGACTTCATCAGCCCAACACATGACACCACCCATGACACCCATGACAGCTACATATACAATCCTAGCCCCATCCCCACAGATTTCGAACAGAACATGTATGGGGACAGCTGGCTGGTTGGTGAGTGACATGGGTGGCAGGCATGACTGTCCCCCCCATGATGCTGAAATCACAAGGGGCACATGCACTACTAACATCCTCCTGTCTTATTCCTTCAGGGTGACTCTGCATATGCACTGGGACCCGATCTCATGACTCCTATCCGGAACCCCCCATGGTACCCTGTTGTATTCCCCAAACTTTTTATGCCAGATCATCGGTGCATGTTGCATGCTGCACAACTTCGCAGTGAGAAAGGGCCTGGAGATTGACATACCTGATGACCTGACCCCCGAACCAGACAATCCCCCCCTAACCGAGGCTACCCCGTCTTCTGAGGGTAGAGCAGCCAGGAAGACACCCACATTAATCATGGCACAATGAGAATGCATGCATGCACACCACTGTGGTCCCTAGCACAGACACATCACATCCTCATCACATTGGATTGGCAGAAGCCCACCATGCAGGACTTGTGAGCAGCAACACCACGCCACGGCTCCAATTATGTCACTGTACATTCATACAACCATTCACACAGACCTGGGGATCACTTCTCCACCACAAATGAGGGTGACACCCCTTTTCCGGCAGGAATGTCACCCCCACATTCCAAAATCATTCACAAACAGAACCAAAAATAAATAAAAAATGACCAGCAAAAAAAAAATAAAAAATGCCCAGCAAAAATATAATTAAAAAAAGGTACATTGCGCCGGTCTAACGTAAAGGAGGTGCGCTACGCCAGTCAAAATATGCGCCAATGTACGTGAATCTGGCCCTGTATTTCTTCCTCGCTCACTGTCCAGGTCAAGTTGATGTTATCATTCTGGTTCATATTCAAGTCTTCCAAGCTCTCTCAATTACCATCCCATATTTTATACAAGGGTTCTTCAAAAAGTTTCCTTTTTTTTAAACTCTATTATATATATAAAAGTGCAGAAACTTTTTGAAGACCCCTTGTATAATATATTATGAACGTTTTGTATAGTTTTAATTGTCTTGTCCTCGATTGGTACAAGTTATCTTTCTCACATCTCAGCATGAATAGGTTTGCAGCACTTGAAGCAAACTTGCCAACCATGGCTATTCCTATGTTTTGTTTATAGTGTGTAATATACCAGAAAAGATTATGTTGAAGCCCATATTCTAAACACTGTTTTTAAACTTCCCAATTGCCCATGCTGTTGCTTCCTCTGTGTTTTCAGGTATTATTACTGGATAGAGTGACTCGACATCTGCTGAAGCTAGGATTTACTCACTCCCTTCATTATCTTCTAATTTGTGTAACAGTTACAGGAGGTTCTCTGTATTCCTTAAATAAGACTCTGTTTTAACAACTATTGGTTTAAAAAAAAAACTGTCAATGTATTGGCCAATCCTGGTAGCTCCCACTGAGTTAATCTCGTTTACTATGGGCCTGCCAGGTGAATAATGCTCATTCTTGTATATTGTTGGTACACTGTATATAATAGGTATTCTGCAAGTTGATGAAACCAAATATTTTTCTACTTTCAAATTTAGAGTTGAAAATATGTTTATTGGTATTTTAGCAAATGGAACAAACAACAGGAGAAGACTGACCATCCAAAAACAGTCAAAAGTGCATTGGGGTAAGGAGTCAGTCCAGCGGCTATCGCCCACAGCAGGACTCCCACCGACATATAACGCAATCAGAACAGGGATGACTTCAACATGAAACAACAATTAGATCCAACCACAAGGGTCCTATCGTAGATGGCAGAATTACAGCCAGGATTGCTAGTAAGAGAACAATAAGACTAAAAGGAAATAAAAAATAAAATAACAAATAAAACATAATAAATAAAATAAAATAAAAATGACAAACAGGACAAAAAATCAAAATGAGAATGCATGCATGCACACCACTGTGGTCCCTAGCACAGACACATCACATCCTCATCACATTGGATTGGCAGAAGCCCACCATGCAGGACTTGTGAGCAGCAACACCACGCCACGGCTCCAATTATGTCACTGTACATTCATACACCATTCACACAGACCTGGGGATCACTTCTCCACCACAAATGAGGGTGACACCCCTTTTCCGGCAGGAATGTCACCCCCACATTCCAAAATCATTCACAAACAGAACCAAAAATAAATAAAAAATGACCAGCAAAAAAAAAAAAAAAAGCCCATCAAAAATATAATAAAAAAGGTACATTGCGCCGGTCTAACGTAAAGGAGGTGCGCTACGCCAGTCAAAATATGCGCCAATGTACGTGAATCTGGCCCTGTATTTCTTCCTCGCTCACTGTCCAGGTCAAGTTGATGTTCTTATCATTCTGGTTCATATTCAAGTCTTCCAAGCTCTCTCAATTACCATCCCATATTTTATACAAGGGTTCTTCAAAAAGTTTCCTTTTTTTTAAACTCTATTATATATATAAAAGTGCAGAAACTTTTTGAAGACCCCTTGTATAATATATTATGAACGTTTTGTATAGTTTTAATTGTCTTGTCCTCGATTGGTACAAGTTATCTTTCTCACATCTCAGCATGAATAGGTTTGCAGCACTTGAAGCAAACTTGCCAACCATGGCTATTCCTATGTTTTGTTTATAGTGTGTAATATACCAGAAAAGATTATGTTGAAGCCCATATTCTAAACACTGTTTTTAAACTTCCCAATTGCCCATGCTGTTGCTTCCTCTGTGTTTTCAGGTATTATTACTGGATAGAGTGACTCGACATCTGCTGAAGCTAGGATTTACTCACTCCCTTCATTATCTTCTAATTTGTGTAACAGTTACAGGAGGTTCTCTGTATTCCTTAAATAAGACTCTGTTTTAACAACTATTGGTTTAAAAAAAAAACTGTCAATGTATTGGCCAATCCTGGCTCCCACTGAGTTAATCTCGTTTACTATGGGCCTGCCAGGTGAATAATGCTCATTCTTGTATATTGTTGGTACACTGTATATAATAGGTATTCTGCAAGTTGATGAAACCAAATATTTTTCTACTTTCAAATTTAGAGTTGAAAATATGTTTATTGGTATTTTAGCAAATGGAACAAACAACAGGAGAAGACACCATCCAAAAACAGTCAAAAGTGCATTGGGGTAAGGAGTCAGTCCAGCGGCTATCGCCCACAGCAGGACTCCCACCGACATATAACGCAATCAGAACAGGGATGACTTCAACATGAAACAACAATTAGATCCAACCACAAGGGTCCTATCGTAGATGGCAGAATTACAGCCAGGATTGCTAGTAAGAGAACAATAAGACTAAAAGGAAATAAAAAATAAAATAACAAATAAAAAATAATAAATAAAATAAAATAAAAATGACAAACAGGACAAAAAATCAAAATGAAAATGGGAAGTCAAGAAACTGGGGCGTCAAAAGGTAGGAAAAGAAGATGGGAGGAGAAGGAAGAAGAGGGAAGCAGAGGAAAGGAAAAGGGGAGAAGGCTAGAGAGAGATCAGAGCAGAGAGTTCGAGTTGCTGAAAGATCAGTCAGGGGGGACAAAATAGGGTGTGCTGGGAACGAGGGGCCCACCTCGCCCTAGGGCAGTGAAATATCAGGGAGCGCTCATGACTGGGGTGACAACATGTTAGCCAGAGTGTCAGAGGAGGAGAAGTGGAGTCAGATGAGCCACAGTAGTTTATAGGTATCAAAAGTGTCGTTGTCAAGAGCCAACATCTCCTCCATTCTCATAGTGTCGTTCATAATTGATACCCAGTGTGACAAGGGCGGGATTGTGGTCGACTTCCAATAGGAAGGTATGAGCTGTCTCGCTGAGGACATGAAGAAACGGAGGAGATTTCGCTTCTGTGACGTAACCGATCCCGGTAGTATAGAGAGAAGAGCAATCTTAGGAGAGGGAACCAGTAATTCATCGTACATTTTGTTGTAACACTCAAATACCTGTGTCCAGAAGGGGCGGATCCTCTCACATTCCCACCAGACATGAAGGTAGGTCCCAGTAGTAGTAGAGCATCTCCAGCATATAGCCGGAGTGGATGGAAATATTTTGTGCAACGTAGAGGGGTCCCTGTACCATCTTGACAGAATCTTGTAGTTCTTCTCCTGTGAGTAGCAGGAGATTGTGGACTTGTGAGTAAAATAAAAAGATGTCTGCCATTCCGGTTGCGGGATGTCCTCACCCAAGTCTGCAGACCACGTCCTAGTTTAAGAGGGTAGCTCGGTGTGTGTGCATGCTTGTAAGAGGCCATATACGGCCGATAAAAGGTGTCTGGGGGTCTCCTGAAGGGAGCACAACCGTTCAAATTCCGTATTGGGACGGTTTATCTGGGAGGACGAATGTAAGTGTTTTGTGAATGTGGATAAATGTAGTTTAGTGAGCCAATCGTGCGCTCCCGTCGGAGTCACCGGTGACCCTTGCGTAGGATGTACGAAGGAGCATGCCTGCGGCCAATCAGGCCGTTTAAAGGGGCCTAGTGTTGATATACCGATACCCTGAGGAAAGGCGGGATTGTCAAATAGAGGGGATAATGGGGAAGGATCAGAGGATAGGAGGGAACATAACCCCCTGGTATACCAAAGTCTGAGAGAGGCTAGTGTAAGCGGGGAGGGAGGGGGCATACGCGCTAAATCAGACCTGTAACCCCATAGAAGTGCACGGAGATCCACGTGGGCCAGATCCTGCTCTATGGCGACAGAGGCCTTTAAAAAGGGACGCGGGAACCATTCCAAGATACGCGCTATATGAGAGGCCTTATAATATGTCTCGAAGTCAGGGACGCCAGCACCGCCCTGTAGCTTCGGGCGAGTGAGTAAATTGAATTTCACCCTAGGCATCCCTCGATTCCACAGGAATCTAATGGTGAGGGAGTGTAGAGAGTTAAAGAAGGGTTTAGGGATTGTAATGGGGACCGTTTGGAGGAGGTACAGAAGTTTGGGTAGAGTGTCCATCTTCAGGGTGTTGATTCGTCCGAACCACGGTAAAGAAGACCCTCCCCACTCCTCCAAGTCCTTCCGTAGGCGGGAGAGTGAGGCCCCATACACACGAGCGGACAGATTTGTTCAAATCTGTCCGTCCGACAGATTTGAACAAATCTGTCTGCTGGGATTTTGGTTTGCTCGCGTGTACACACAAGCAAACCAAAATCCCCACCAGCAGAGAACGCGCTGACGTGTCGGTGACGTGGCGGTGACGTTGACGCCGCCACGTCACCGCACCAGGAAGTAAAACACTTCCGCGCATGCGCCGAATCCATTCGGCGGCGGTGCGGCGGCAGAGCGGGACGACATGTCTGCTGGTAAGTGTACTAACCAGCAGACATGTCGGGCAGACAGATTCCCACCGGATAGATTTCAAAGCATGCTTTGAAATCTGTCGGGTGGACAAATCTGTCCGCTAGCCCATACACACGATTGGAGATGTCTGCTGAAACGGTCCATCGGACCGTTTTCAGCGGACAAATTCGATCGTGTGTACGAGGCCTTAGGGGACATAATTTAAAGAAAAGAGATTGGAGAGATTACAAGGAATAACGACCCCAAGGTATGAAATTCCCTTCGTCTGCCATTGAAAGGAGAAATTTGCTTTAAGCATGGACATTGTAGTGGGAGGGAGGGAGACATTGAGAGCCTCCGTCTTGGACATGTTAAGTTTAAAGTTACTAAACGAGCTAAAGCGGCGGAATTCAGCAAAGAGGGATGGTAGAGAAATATGGGGATCTTGCATGTACACCAGGAGGTCATCGGCATAAAGAGATAATTTGTAATGAGAGGAGGGAGTTTGGATACCGCAAATTGAGACGTTTTGTCTAATGGCGCAGGCTAAATGTTCGATCACAATGACGAACAGGAGGGGGGACAGGGGGCAGCCCTGCCGAGTGCCATTAAAGATATCAAATGGTGCGGAGGCAGAGCCATTAACTAAGACTGAAGCTGAAGGATGGGAGTAAAGGGACATCACCTTGGAGATAATTGGCAATCCTAGACCTAACTGTTCCAGCGAGAGTCGAAGAAATCTCCAATTAACTCGATCAAACGCTTTTTCGGTGTCAAAGGAGAGGAGACAAGCCCTAAGCCCCTTACGTTGGATAAAGGAGATTAAATGAATCGTCTTGGTGGTATTGTCCCTAGCTTCACGGCCCAGGACAAATCCCACCTGGTCGTTGTGGATCACACCCGGGAGTAGAGGGGACAAACGACTGGCCAGAACCTTAGCAAACAACTTTAAATCAATGTTGAGCAGAGATATGGGCCGATAACTGCTGCATTGGGAGGGATCCTTCCCTGGTTTGGGTAATACGGAGATATTAGCGGACAAAAATTCCTTGGGCAGAGCGAGGGAGTCCTCCATAGCATTAAATGCCTTAGCCATCAAGGGGGATAAAAGCGGGGCAAAGGTTTTGTAGAAACGAGGGGTGTACCCATCCGGGCCGGGGCATTTGCCCACCTTCAGGCCTTTAATGGCGCCTAGAAATTCAGACGAGTGCAAGGGTCTATCTGTTTCAACCACGGCCGACGCGTCAATGGGGGGTAACGCCGTTTCAATAATATAATCTCGCATGTCATCAACCGAAGGTGTGGTGCGTGTGGTTGGACCATTGGGGCATAAGTTATAGAGTCGGGAGTAGTACTCCCGGAAGGCGGAGGATATACCGTTCGTGTTGTATGATCTAGATTGGTCAGGATTGTGAGATAAAGGGAATAGAGCATCGTGGTGGTCTAGGATGTAAAACCTGTGCAAGGTGTTTACCGCATTTATTGGCGAGCGAGTAATGAAAATTGCGAGCCCTATCCTGCGCTATTAAGGAGTGCGAGTCGAGAAGCTGGAGGAGATCTCTACGGGCATTCAACAAACGAACAAAAATGGCAGGGTCTAGGTTACGCTTGTGTATAGGTTCGAGCTCCGCTATGGTGGAGAGAAGATGGCGAATATCTCCCGAACGCATTTTTTTGAGACGTGAGCCATGTTGAATAAGTACGCCCCTTACCACACACTTCAGGGCCTCCCATTGAGTGAGAGGGGAGGTGGTGTCTGCGGAGTGATCTGAAATAAAGTGTCGAATGGCGGCGGAAACTTCAGCCACACAGACGGGGTCTCGCAGTAAGTTGTCATTGAGTCTCCAATGTGTGCCCCTACGTGACGTTGGGGGGCACGCAAGAGTCAAGTAAACCGGTGCATGGTCAGACCAGAGTAGTTGACCCAAGGATGCCTGGATTGGAGTATCTAACAGTGACTGGGAAATCAGGAAGTAATCCAATCTGCTATAAGAATTGTGTGCCGCTAAATAATGGCTGTAGTCCCTTTCTGAGGGATGCTGGACACGCCAAACATCTACCAGGTGTGAGGAGTGTAGGAGAGCTTTGATGCGTGTCAATGTAGAGTGCGGAACAGAAGACTTACCCGAGGACATGTCTGCGGGTGGGGACATGACGACATTGAGGTCTCCGCCAATGATGCAGCAGGGACCCCCAAAGGAGGACAGTCTGGTGAGAACCGATGAGAGGAACCGAGCCTGACCCACATTAGGTACGTATATGTTGGCCACTGTGAAGAGAAAGACGTTAAGTTTCAGTTTAAGAAATATGAAGCGCCCATTAATATCAACAAGGGTGTCTAGGACCTCAGGTTTAAAAGATTTATGGAAAGCTATGGATACACCTTTAGACTTGGCCTGAGGATTAGTACTATGAAACCATTGTGGATAGTACCTGTTGCGCATAGTCGGTATGGAATCCGAACGGAAATGTGTTTCCTGGAGTAACAATATATCAGAACGTTTTTTATGAAAGTGGTAAAGGATCTGGCTCCGCTTCTCAGGAGTGTTGAACCCCCTACAGTTAAAAGAAGCTAAGGTTATCGGGCAAACAGAGGCCATGACAGCTGTAGGAGTGGAGGGTAGGGGGAGGGGGGGAAGCCTGGGTGGTAATAGTATCATAAGTCAGCAACTCTCTGGGATGGAAACAGCACGAAGTAGGGTCCAGAAGAAGAGGAAAAGAAGAGAGAAGGAGGGGGGCATAGGAAAGGAAGTATAGAAGTAGATAGGTGGGAGGATAACGGGGTGAGACAAAAAAACAAAAAAGCACGTAGAACATCTAAAGGCATGGCTTGATGGTGGACTCCGTCCGCACCACCCCAGTCGGAGAACAGAGATGGTAAGAAACAATCAGGGAGAAGTGGCGAGGAGGGAGCCCAGCACAACCCAGTAAATGACAAAAAAAAGTAGCAATAACAAAAAAGGCCACTAGGTGGCTCCAAAATACTACAAAAAGAAAAAAAAAAAAAACTTACAGTATGGCATACAGCCATAAACCATACAGCGTCCATGGTGACGCTGTAAGAAAAGAAAAACCCCTCTGAGGGGGGGGGGGACCCGCCGGGTAAGGCAGACCCCCTGACCCCAGCTCCACGGAAAAACAATCATGGAACAAAACCAACACACAACCTACATGACCTAAAAAAAAAACATTAGTGTAGAGAAAAAGGGATTGGTCAAAAACATGCGACAGGGAACAAAAACAGTCCAGTAGACCTATACTACAATGAAGTGCAGATACAATGAGAAAAACACAGCAGTGGTTAAGCTGCAGAGTATGGACAAACCGTCTGAGGCTATAGGGGAGAAAATATTCGTGTACAGTCTGCGGATAATTCTTGGCCTGGGACCTGGAGCCCAAGTAACCTAGGAGGAAAACCAGTGGATTAACAACCCGATGTCCAACGATCGGTCACTGGTGCTGAAGAACGGGGAGAGGTGTGTGTAAACACACCTTCCCTGTTCTTCATTGTGACAGTCTCAGTGATTGTCTGTTCCCTGATATAGGGAAAGAAGATCACTGACATTACACGTCCAGCCCCACCCCCTACAGTTAGAAACACATATGAGGTCACATTTAACCCCTACAGTGCCCCTAGTGGTTAACTCCTAAACTGAAATTGTCATTTTCACAGTAAACAGTGCATTTTTATAGCACCTTTTGCTGTGAAAATGACAATGGTCCCAAAAATGTGTCAAAATTGTCCGATGTGTCCGCCATAAAGTCACATCCATGAAAAAAATCGCTGATCGCCGCCATTAGTAGTAATTATTTTTTTATAAAAATGCAATAAAACTATCCCCTATTTTGTAAAGGCTATAAATGTTGTGCAAACCAATCGATGAACGCTTATTGCGATTTTTTTTACCAAAAATAGGTAGAAGAATATGTATCGGCCTAAACTGAGGAAAAAATACCTTTTTTATATATTTTTGGTGGATAATTTATTATAGCAAAAAGTAAAAAATATTGCATTTTTTTCAAAATTGTCACTCTATATTTGTTTACAGCCCAAAAAAAAAAAAAAAACACAGAGGTGATCAAATACCACCAAAAGAAATCTCTATTTGTGGGAAAAAAAGGATGCCAATTTTGTTTGGGAGCCACGTTGCACGACCGCGCAATTGTCAGTTTCAGCGACGCAGCGCCAAATCGCAAAAAGGGGCAAGGTCCTTAACCTGCATAATGGTCTGGGTCTTAAAGGGTTGTAAAGGTACTTAAGTCATTAAAAAAAAACATCTAGCAGCACCGGCCCCCCCCGAGCCCCCGTGAATACCGTTCGACTCCCGGGCGCGTATCGTCCTCTTCGGTTCCCACTGGCCGTTGATTGGCTAGGCTGGGCGGATTGATAGCACGCAGCCATTGGCTATGCTGTCATCAGGGCGGATGACCGGCGCGCTGGGGGGCGGACTATATATTCCGCCGCTGTATATTTTCCTCCATAGCGCCCTATGAAGAAGGAAAGCTTTTGCGAGGAGGAGCCCAGACAGCCGCCGAGGGACCCCAGAAGACAGGTGATCAAAACGAACTATGGAGGTAAGTATCCATGTTTGTTATTTTTTTTTTTTTAAATCCCTTAACCACTTAAAGTGAATAACAATACACTATATTGACCACTATATATTCATATTTATATATTTATGATCATATCCCCCTTAACCACTTCAATACAGGGCTTTAAAACCCACCTCCATACGGGGCCTATTCTGGCACTTCTCTTCTACATGTACAAATCATCATTCTTTTGCTAGAAAATTACTCAGAACCCCCAAACATTATATATGTTTTTTTAGCAGACACCCTAGGGAATGAAATAGCGGTAATTGCAACTTTTTATCTTGCACGGTATTTGCGCATGGTTTCATGAATTAAAAAAATAACAAAACAGTCAAGTTAGCCCAATTTGTTTGTAAAATATGAAAGATGATGTTACGCCGAGTAAATAGATACCTAACATGTCATGCTTTAAAATTGCGCACACTGATGGAATGGCGCCAAACTTTGTTACTTAAAAATCTCCATAGGCGACACTTTAAAAATTCTACAGGTTACCAGTTTAGAGTTACAGAGCAGATCTAGTGCTAGAATTGTTGCACATGCTCTAACGCACGTGGCGACACCTCACATGTGTGGTTTGAATACGTTACATACGTGGGCGGGACTTACATGTGCTTTCGCTTATGAGCGCGAACTACCGGAGACAGGGGCGTTTAATATATATTTTTTTTACTTATTTATTTTTTACACTTTTTTTAAAAAAAAATTCCGATCGCTTTTATTCCTATTACAAGGAATGTAAACATCCATTGTAATAGGAATAGTGTGTGACAGGTCCTCTTTAAAGAGGTTGTAAAGGAAAAAAAATGTTTTCATAATAAGCATCCTTTACTTGCAGACATTCCTCTTTTCACTTCCTCATTGTTTGTTTTTGCTCAGAAGTTGCTCTATTTCTTCTCTGTTCTGTTCACTTCCTGCTTGTCTGATTTTACTCACCACCGTGAAGGGAGACTGTCATGGACCGTGAAATCATACTTCATGTATTACACAAGATGAGACAATTATGGATATGACATATTGCAGGATGCCTTTGGACATTATGAGGTGTCTGTCTAGATGGGGATTGAACTGAATCAGATTATTGAGGACTATTGAAAGGCTAAGTGGCTTGTGAAAGACATTCATTGTCCAGTGTGTAGAGGTGTTAAGTCAGTCGGCTCTTTGACCTTTCTATTGTGTGATAACACTGTTTTGAGCCTTTTGATTATCAGGAGTATTGGATTAGCATGTCATTATCTAAAAAAATGTGATCTCTCAGATGTAGTAATGACCTCCTCTCTATGCGGAGACAAGCTGACTAGATAACGTATTCTGTCATTGTCTACAGGAATGTAATTCTCTCTGAGTTAGTAAAGTCATGCTAAATACATCGGTGCCGAAATGCCTCTGTATGGAAACCGCAGTGTGTGAAAAGGGGGGGAGATTTCATTGTTCTTTGATTGATGGAAGCTGTAACCTGTATATAACCAGCTGAGTGTTTCAATAAAGTTGAGTTCTGGTTGAACATTCATACAACTCGTTTGGTGTGTGTTCTTCATGGATCCAATCGGCACATAGCTGTAGGTTGGATCCTGGAATCTTGGATGACTGGACCATCAGATGTTGCAAGCTGCAATCTGATCCGATAGAAGCAGATGAGTGTCGGGAGAGCAGGACCTGGGTGAGAAAGGGTCACGTCACATTGGTTGGCAGCGGTGGGATTTGCTCTCCAGTTACTGGGACAACTCCAAACCACCACCATGAATGACCAGCTATGCAGCCTGCAGGAGAACCATGTTAAAAGATTTGCTTGAAGAGCCGTGGAGGGACTGGTGGGAAGAACAAGGCCACCCTGATCATTACGCTAGCCAAGATGGATCAGAGGGATGGTGATGCAGGACCCCGGTCAGTTGAAGACTTGTTCCAGCAGCGAGTTCAACAGCAGTTGGCATTATATGGTGCTAACCCATCAGAGACCGCCAGACAGAATACCATTAGAGACCTCCAGCGGCAGGATGAGAGAGAACAAGAGCGTCAACAGAGAGAACAAGAGCGGCAACAGGAGCTGAGAATTGCAGAAATACGGCGATCGGTGACAACGCCTAAAGAAGCAGCACCAAATGAAAGAAGAGGAGAGGTACAGATACCAGTAACCATGGAAGAGGAATTCAGAAGGAGGTTGCGAGAGAAGCAGATACAGTACAGAGGACCAGAATCAAAGGAGGTCCTGCTTGGATGGTCTGATTCGATCCGCTGTGAACTCTGGAAAAAAGCACTAGCCCGCGAGCAGCGACACCAGGGAAAAGCTCTCCCCTCCATCCATAGAAGGTACTGGTCACAGTATAAAGTACGGATGCTGTTATTGGGGGAACAACTGAAGCAGGAGTGGACAACAGAGTTAAGCAGGCTGATCCGGGCAGAGATGCAGTTGGACGAAAGCTACAGAGCCCTCCGGTGGTATGTAGCCCAAGAGTGCCCATGGTCAGCGGATGACTGCCCCACGGAAGGCTTTGACTATGATGGCCTGGGATTGTTGTATTGGAAGATGTCCAGGGATCCCGACTTTGGGAGCGATCGGGAGTGGCGTTTGGAGGACATAATGGAGCACAGAGAGCATAGACTGAATCTCTCGAAAGTGCACTGGCTACAGGAAGATTTGGAATTTCTGGCCGTTCAGGAATGGCAACTGGAAATCGCCTACAAACAGCTGCTAGACTCCGCTCAGCAGCAGGGTGAGGTTCCCTTTGCCTGGGACTATGAGGAAATATCAGCTGACAACACTGAAATTCTGGCTGAAATCCTGGCTGAAGAATCGTCCATGTGGCAGGGTAACAGGGTGCTTTGCCAACCTGCCCCTGCAGCTATGGACCCGGAAGACTTATGGCGGATGCAGCAAGTGCTGACTGACCTTGATGATCCTGTTTCTGCAGGGGATGATCTTGAATGGAGGAATGTGCCTGTCCAGCAGTATGCCAGTGAATCGGCAGTGGAAAATCTGGAGATTGCTATTCTCAAAGCTGAAGTACTGACCGCAGGGCCGAGCTCTGCTAACCTCTGCTCAGTACCTACAGCATCTTCTGGGTTACATGGACAGGAGATGGTGAACCTCTATCCCCAGACACCAGTTGCAGAGACAGGGGATTTAATAGATTTTTCTGCTGAGGAAGAACAACCTGATGGGCCTCCAGCAGAAGAGCTGGGATCAGGGCCAAACTTCACTGTGCTCTGCCCAGCACCAAGGGCAGTATTTGTGGAGTTACAAGGAACTTCCCCAGCTGAAGCGCTGGTCACCTGACAGAGGGATCAAGAGCTCTGCCCCACCCCTGTGGCAGTTCTGGAGGCTCAGGGTGAGAAGATGGCGATCACTCCCCAGCCACAGATTACAGAATGTAGGGACTGTTCAGAGGATGGTATGAATTATGCACCCCCATCAGAAGTGCTGGCAACAGGGCAGAGTGCTAGCCGTCTCTGCCCAGCACCAGGACCAACTGTGGAGTTCCAGGGAGCCGGGGTGGTTGGCCCCCCTCCCCAGCAACCAGCTGAGGTGGTAAAGCTCTTACTCCCAGCGGAATCACTGGCAGCAGGACAGGATGCTACTGGCGGCTGCACCCCACTACAGCTTGAGCGAATATCGGTGGATGGGACTGTGGTCTCCACTCACAGCAACCCAGCGGAAGAGCTGGCAACAGAGCAGAATGCCCCGGGCCTCTGCTTTCACCTAACAGAAGAGGGGGTTCCTGTGGCAGTGGATGGGACTTCAGTCTCCACTGGTATACCCCAGGAATGGTGGCCAGTTGGCCCAGATCCCCAAAAGCATTATGAACTGAGCCCGGCCACCCTGTCTTCTCTCCAGCGGCTGAAAGGACTCCAGGGAGAAGGGCCAGTCCAAGCCTCGCCCCAGTGGCAGGTGTATTCCCTGAGAGAGGCAGAGGATGGCAGGATGAGTAATGCTCTGTTTGGAACAAAGTCATTTGGGGTACTGAAAAAATATATTGCAATTCTCCTAAAATAACATTGAGAGTCACAGTGCAAGAAAAAATGTAAACATCTATGTGATAAGATAAGTGCATATATCAAGCCGTGAAAATAATGTGTATTTAGACAAACAGTCCATAAAGTGATCTAAATTCTTCAGAGATCTTCCACCACACCTAGGTGAACAGTGTTTCCACCACCCGTCAAAATGGTCACTCACTGGAACTAATTGCCTCAGCAATTGCGTACCTAGGCAGTTCAGCTTTAAAACATCAAGGAAAATCCTCAAGCGATTATGTGATGTCCTCTAAAGTGCTTCAAAAACGTAAAGGAAATAAAAGGAAAATACCATAGTGTAATACCGTAAAATAGTTTTAATAGCACACCAAAGCAAGTCCAAAAGTTAAACTCACAAGCGGCGTGCGGTTTTGAAGTGGTTAAAGTGGTTGTTAAGCCACTCAATGACATTCCATTAATCAGCATTGTTATATTAAATAATGTCCCAAGTGTATGTGTTTTGTTTTTAAATGCCGCTGTTCCCCCTTATATCAGTGGGCACTCGGCTCGGCACTCACATGACCGCCTACCTCTCTCGATCTGACAGCAACGCGGGTGGGGCTGAGTTTCTCAGCCAGGAGGAGGAAAGGTAAAGAGGAGAGAGGCGGCCGGTCACATGAGTGTCAAGTGGCACTATGAATTGAGGTACACAGCAGGATTGTTTTTTTTTTTAAAACACATACACTGGAGGAATCATTTAATATAGCAGAACTGATTGTAAGCACGTTATTGTGGTTTTCTAGAAACTACTCATCTATGTTGTCTTCTAGTAAACTCTCCAGTATCTTTTCAACTCATTTTTGCTTTAACTTTACTTGACAAACTTTTCTGCTTCCTTTTTGAAACTGTGGTACTTTTGACCTTTTTACATGCCTGAAATGGCGCACAGAACATTTACAAAGATATGGTTCAAGTAGCAATCTTTCCAATAGTGTGTCTGCTTGTAAACCATTACCTGTAACTCTGAGTCTGTCAGCACCAATTGTGATTTCATCCTCATCTGCTGAAAACAACATCTTCCCGTCCTCATTTGATTTTACTTCAAATCTCTTACATTGGGCTTCTACAGCATTTGCACCTGTATTGCAAAATAGGAAAATTTGTATATAAAATTGATTTATATTGTACATCTAATATAAGCCATATGTGTGCAATTGCAATGACAACAATACAAGTAACATATACGAAATTAAAGCTTTGTGTGGCACAATTTTTAACCATTCTTTAAGTGATTGCTTTACCTGATGGAATTTTAACCACTTCAATACTGAGCACTTTTACCCCCTTCTTGCCCAGACCAGTTTTCAGCTTTCAGAGATGTCACACTTTGAATTACAATTGTCATGCTACTCTGCACCCATTTTCCCCACAAATAGAGATTTTTTTTGGTGGTATTTAATTTAAATTTAAAAAGACTGACATTTTAGAAAAAAACATTTTTGTTTCTTTATATATTTTTTTCAACAAAGTATGTTTACTCCTTCACCGACGGGCACTAATGAGGCTGCACTGATGGGCACTGATAAGGCAGCAATAATGGGCACTGATGATGTGGCATTAATAAGGTGGCATTAATAGGCACTGATGAGGTGGCACTAATATGCAGCAATGATAGGCAGCACTGATATGCAGCACTGATGGGCACTAATAGGTGACAATGATATGCAGCACTGATGGGCACAGATAGGTGGCTCTGATGGGTGTCAGCTGATAGACAGCACTGATAAGGAGGCACTGACAGGCATTACTGATGGGCACTGATTGGCATCTGTGATGGGCCCTGACAGGCATTACTGATGGGCACTGATTGGCATTTGTGATGGGCACTAATTGGCATATGTGATGGGCACTGATTGGCATTTTTTATTTGCACTGATTGGCATCTGATGGGCATTGATTGGCATCTGTTGTAGGAACCTCTAATGAGAGTTGTGCTGATAATTAATGCAGCGCAGACCCCGGCTGTCAGGAGAGCCACTGATCGGCTCCCATCTGCTCACGTCTTGTCAGCGCAAACTGAGGAAAGCCGAATAACAGCACTTCTTGGTTACCGCTGTGATCTGCTGTGATTTGTCACAGCTGATCACGTAGTAAAGAGCCTATGCCATAGGCTCTTTACCAAGATCAGAGATGGGATGTGTCAGAGCGACACATCGCACAACCATTTGCCGCTCTGCAGGCCCACGGGGGCATACACGAGCGGCTTATTCTGCAGGACAACATATGATGCCTAGTCAGGATAACTGATCCCCTGTTCGGCCATCATCCTGCTAAAAGCCAGGTGGGATTTGGTTAATTCCTATAAAAAATAAAAGAACACAAAGATTGACAAATTGCTGTTATGATTTTTTATTTTTCTATAGTTTGCAAGAACCTACAAACAAATCGTAAATGATTACCCATAATATATTGAAGAATTTGTATATAAAAAATACAAACATTAAAAAATCATAGATTTATTAAATCATAAGGTTTAATAGGTTTATAAATCATAGGTTTATTAAATTGGAAATCAAGAAAATCAGGGCTGTTATACAATATGCATGCTAGTCAGGTAAAAAAAAATATGGAAAAATGTTTGAGCAATGATACAACATTGCACCGGTTTTTAAAGCGTACCCAACATCTTTAGTTTATGAAGAAAACATATTTGTTAGATGCTGTAACTGCAAGTAAATATTAAAGCAAAAATAATTCAGACACCCTATGAGTACATGCTAACTAACTTTGTGCTTGAAAATATAATGCCGCATACACACGGAATGTTGGCTCAAACTTGTGTTGCATACACACGGTCACACAAATCTTGTCGGAAATTCCGACTGTCAAGAATGCGGTGACATACAACACTATGACGAGCTGAGAAAAATTAAGTTCAATGATTCCGAGCATGCGTAGGATTTTTGAGCGTTGGAATTGCATACAGACAATCAGAATTTCCGTCAAGAACTTTTCCCATCGGAAAATTTGAGAACCAGCTCTCAAATTTTTGCTGTCGGAAATTCCGCTAGAAAATCTCGGTTGGTCCTACACACGGTTGGAATTTCCAACCAATGCTCACATTGAACTTTTCTTGTCGGAAATTTTGATTGTGTGTATGGGGCATAAGATTTCTAGCCGTTACTTGAGTTGAGTATCTACAGAAAGTATTAAGGTTATATTTGATCTTAGCAGTGGGTGTCTGGTGCTGTTAGTTTTCAGTGTGAGGTTCAGCTTCTAAAAACAAGTGTGATTGCTGTAACTCCTCTATAGCTAAATATATACGGACTGAATTTTGTCTGGTTCAGCAAGAACTGGACACATTTTGATCAGGCTAGGCAGGCTGGTTGTAATGAAGTCAATCTGTTGAAGTCAATCTGAAGTAAAACTGCTTAAGGACCGCCTCCTGCACATATACGTCGGCAGAATGGCACGCGGCGCGCTCCCGTGACCCGGTCCGAAGCTCCGGGACCGTGGGAGTCGCGGACCCGATCGCCGCTGCAGTGCGGCGATCGGTCCCCGGAGCTGAAGAACGGGGAGAGCCGTGCTGTGAAAATGACAATTGTCCCAAAAATGTGTCAAAATTGTCCGAAATGTCCGACATAATGTCGCAGTACTGAAAAAAATCGCTGATCGCCGCCATCAGTAGTACAAAAAAATAAAATTAACAAAAATGCAATAAAACTATCCCTTATTTTGTAAACGCTATAAATTTTGCGAATACCAACCGATAACCGCTTATTGCGATTTTTTTTACCAAAAATAGGTAGAAGAATACGTATCGGCCTAAACTGAGGAAAAAAATGCTTTTTTATATATTTTTGGGGGATATTTATTATAGCAAAAAGCAAAAAATATTGAATTTTTTTCAAAATTGTCGCTCTATTTTTGTTTATAACGCAAAAAATAAAAACCGCAGAGGTGATCAAATACCACCAAAAGAAAGCTCTATTTGTGGGGAAAAAAGGACGCCAATTTTGTTTGGGAGCAACGTCGCACGACCGCGCAATCGTCAGTTAAAATAACGCAGTGCCGAATCGCAAAAATGGGCAAGGTCCTTTACCTGCATTTTGGTTCGGGTCTTAAGTGGATAAATAAAATAATAAATATGTCATACTTATGTGCTCTGTGCAATGGTTTTGCACAGAGCAGCTCCAAACCTGCTCTTCTGGGGCCCTCTGCTGACACTTCTGGCTCCTCTCCCCTGCCGATTGCCCCCATAGGAAGTTGCTTATTATAGGGGCACGTGTGTGGGCTTAATCTCGAAGGGGGGCTGTTTGTGTTATTCAGACACACAGCATGGCTCAGCCTCATCCTCCCTCACACATTTTGACTGACAGCAGTAGTAGCCAGTGCTTCCCAATAAAATTATAAATACTTACGCAAAGGTAAAAAAACAATTATAAAGGAGTAATTATTAATAAGAAATTAAACTTGCAGCTTCTGTACACAACGTGCTATTCACTTAAGATCATACAATAAATAAATTACAGCACTCATATCAGTGCAAAAAGGCAAATAAAACAATAAAAAAAATCACAATTGTGTTTATATGTATTGAGTGAGTGAAAAACGTATATAGCGCAGCACATGCGAACTTAATCGCCTCTGGGCACTCGTTGTTCCTGTCTCCTTTGATATCAAAAGAGATGAGTTTTGATCTTTCTTCTGAAGGCTAGGTGGTTCTCCTCCAACCTCATGCTGGTTGGTAAAGCGTTCCATAGTCTGGGACCTTGGAGCGCAAATCTTCTTTCTCCTTTGGACTTGTATTTGGCTTTGGGTATCTGGAGCAGATTTTGGTTGGTGGATCGCAGAACGAGATTGGGGTTGTGAGCTTTTATTTTTTCGCATAGATATTGGGGGGCCTTCCTATGGATGCACTTATGGGTAAGACAGAGTGCTTTAAAAGCAATTCTGTCTTTTACTGGCAACCAGTAAATATGCAACCGGTTTAATATGTTTAATATGATATTAAAACAATATCATATAAAAAGTGCTATTGTGCTCCAAAAACTGCAATCACTGTATACAAACATAAACTTACAACAGTTGAAACACTAAGAAATGTCCCAATAAAGGTGCTTTTGTGCTCCAATCCTCTGAAGAATACAAAGTGCTCTAAATTTCCACTCTGTGGTGTGACACACTCCCCTTCTGTGTCTCCACTTACCATATATACTGGACCCCTAGATTTTCAGTGTAAGCCCTGGTTCACACTGGAGCGTCTTGACATGCAAATTGACATGTCAAATTGCATGTCAAATTGGCAGCAATTGCCATCATTGGCACCGTCCTAATTGGTGCAACGCCACATTTGTTTGCACATTCATAGATTTTTGGGCGCTACACATTTGTTTGCATATGATAACAAATAAACTTCTTTAGCAAGGAACATACATTCCACATTAATAATTATGCTACCAAAATAGAAACATTGGGTCAAAGGTCCCCAAACCTAAGACCAAACAAAAAAGGGGGGACACAGTTGGACTATTGCGGTACATGTAGAATTGGATAACAAGATTACTAAATAAGGGTAAAATAGTTTTTATTAAATACAAAGAAGAAAAAACACAATACAGAGCTTAAAATGGTGACGACCATACATAACGCCAGTATAATAATCCCGGTGGGGAACAATATAATGCGTGGGGGTCATGACAATCTTGACCAGTTTCGCGGTATTGACCGCTTCATCAGAAGTATGTCTACAATTAGGTTAAAAAACAATTGGTTATACATAAATTATGAATACAAAATTTAAATGGGGAGAGGGGGCTCAACTGCTTACCTAGGTGTATCCCGCAGAGGAGGATCACCGAACGAGGTCCCATGTAGAGGCCAGAGGGCAAGAACATGGGGATGGATCCACTAGACAGGTATGTGGAGTGAAAGATAATAATAAATAATATAGGGGGGCCTGGTCTTGAAAAGAGGGGGGGAGGGGGGGGGTTAGTGCAAGACCACGCGTGTTAACTATACGTGATAAAAGGGTAAAAAAATGAAGTGGGGATGTGGATGGAGGACGGGGAAGAGGGGGAAAGGGAGAGGGGGGGGAAGTAGAGGGAAAGAAAGGAATGGGAAAGGGGTGGGGAGATAAGTGGGGGGGGCTAGAGTGGTGGTGAGAAAAGAGGAGAGGGGAGCAGGGGGAAAAGGAAAGGAAAGGAAGAGATAAGGGTGGAGGAAGGAGGGGGGGGGGCGGTCAATACCGCAAAACCGGTCAAGATTGTCATGACCCCCAACGCATTATATTGTTCCCCACCGGGATTATTATACTGGCGTTATGTATGGTCGTCACCATTTTAAGCTCTGTATTGTGTTTTTTCTTCTTTGTATTTAATAAAAACTATTTTACCCTTATTTAGTAATCTTGTTATCCAATTCTACATGTACCGCAATAGTCCAACTGTGCCCCCCCCCCTTTTTAGTTTGGTCTTAGGTTTGGGGACCTTAGACCCAATGGCCCAGATTCACAGAGCAATTACGCCTGCGCAACAGGAGATGCGCGTGCGTAAGTCGAAATGTGCGCGTGCGTTTCAATGCACGGCATCCCCAGAACGAGATACGCAAAAAATCTACTTTTTTTTGTCCCGCGTAATTTCGTTAAAAAGTGCGCTACACAGACCATTGATTTGCTAGTCAAATATGCTAATGAGGGACTTACGGGGATCCACAAAAGAACGTTGGGGCAGCGCAGGCAGGCGACGCAGTGTGCGCAACAGCAAAATGTCCTGTCTAAAATTAGACCATATAAAAGCTGGTCTAAAAAGAGAAAAAAAGTCTACTTGTTAGATAAAGCAACACTGTTAGTGAGGAGCTCAGCAGTCACACGTGTTGCACAACAATCTCTATGCCAACATGCCAGGAGCATCGTCGTGCATAGCTATACTACTGACTTTAGATGAACAAAGAAGGATGAGGCCACGGAGGATGGCACGGGAGAGGATATACCGCACCCGCATAGACCTGTTTGGCATGAGTGATTCTGAGGTGTTTCGCATCTTCAGATTCACCCCTCATGTCATCCTGGAATTAACCACAACCCTGCAGGAGGACATCACCAGCCGAACACAACGCTCACATGCAGTGCAGCCACTGGTCAAGGTCATGGCAACACTCCATGTCCTTGCCAGTGGCTCTTTTCAAAGAACAAGTGGAGTGGTGGCTGGGATGTCACAGTCCTCCATGAGCAGATGTGTGCACAGGTTGTCCCTGCAATCCTCAGACGCATGGCCAACCAAATCATCAAACCCACCACTGAGGACCTGCGGCTGAAGGCAATGACAGATTTCTACAAAATTGCCAGATTCCCACGCACTGTGGGGGCCATTGATTGCACACATGTGGCACTCCAGCCCCCCCAGGAGACAGAGCACATGTACCGCAATCGGAAGCATTGGCATTCCATCAATGTACAGGTGATAGTCGATGCCCAAGGCCTCATATGGCACGTCCGTGCCAAACACCCAGGGTCCAGCCATGACAGCTTCATATACAATCAATGCCACATCCGAATGGAATTCGAACAGAACGTGTATGGGGACACCTGGCTGGTTGGTGAGTGACATGGGAGTCAGGCATGACTATCCCCTCCCATGATGCACACATCACAAGTGGCACATGCATGACTAACATCCTCCTGTCTTTTCCCTTACAGGTGACTCTGCATATCCACTGGGACCCCATCTCATGACTCCTATCTGGAACCCCCAAACTCCAGGAGAGGAAAGATACAATCAAGCACATGCCCAAACACGAGCAGTGGTGGAGCGCACCTTTGGCCTACTAAAGTCACGTTTCCGATGCCTGGATAAGTCTGGGGGTACCCTCTTGTATTCCCCAAACTTTGTGTGCCAGATCATCGGTGCATGTTGCATGCTGCACAACTTCGCAGTAAGAAAGGGCCTGCAGATTGCCCTACGTGATGACCTGACTCCTGAACCAGACAATCCCCCCCTAACCGAGGCTACCCCGTCTTCTGAGGGAAGAGCAACCAGGAGACAACTCACATTGGGCATCTTTGCACGTTAAACACACACATTAATCATGGCACAATGAGAATGCATGCATGCACACCACTGTGGTCCCTAGCACACACACCCCACATCCACATCTAATTGGATTGGCACCAGTCCACCATGCTGGACTTGTGAGCAGCAACGCCACGCCAAGGCTCCAATTATGTCACTGTACATTCATACACCATTCACACGGACCTGGGGATCACTTCTCCCTGGTCCTGGGGAACCCTACTCCATAAAAATTGAGGGTGACACCCCTTTTCCGGCAGGAATGTCACCCCCACATTCAAACAGCATTCACAACCCCAAAAAAAAATTACCTGCAAAAGCAAAAATTTTCCAGCAAAAAATAAAAATAAAAATAAAAAGGGGAAAAAACAAATTATTGCCCTTTGCGTGAGCCACGCCTGGGGCGCCCCCGGCCATGGCCCCGGCCCCGGCTTCTCAGGGGAGACTCATGGGGGAGGGGTAAAACCGGGGAAGGAGGAGCAGCCCCTGATCTCTGCCCACCTGGCGGCCTGCCCTCCAAGGCCACAGCTATTCTGTCCAGGGCAGCACCAAGTGTTGCCGTGTTGGCCTGGATAGCCTGAGTAAGGGCCCTCACATCCTGCCCAATGCCTGCTGATGTCGTCTGCAGTTCGTTTAGTCAGGTTGTGAAAGCCCGGGAGTGGGAGTCCAGGTTCCCCAGCGTATCCTTGATGGAGGACAGGCTCTCCTCCAGCTGCACCAATGTCTGGCTGACCTGTCCCAGATGGCGGGTCTGGAGGAACTGGTCCCTTCTCAGAGTGGCGGGCAGGAGATCGGCCACCCCCCTGGTGTTCTGGGATGAAATCCTGCCTCTAGCTGATGCTTGTGGCCGGGGAGAAGGGGAGGCCCTTGTGAGGGGAGCCATGTTGGGGGAAGAGGGGGGGGGCTCCCCCTTAGGGAGGGCTGCCTGCTGCCAGCCAGAGGGGAAGAGTCCTCAAAAACCAAATGTCCAGTGCCTGACATGGACTCCTCCTCCTCATGATTCTCCTCCTCCTCATGATTCTCCTCCTCCTCTTGAACCTCCTCCGCGGACTCCGGCCTTGTTGGGGGGGCCTCATTAGGCTGCTGTCCTGGGGTTGGTGCGTTCAGGCCAGATGGCCCTGCACCCTCCTGCACATCTGTGGATGACACAAAACATTCACAGGTTGGAGGATCCACACACTTGCCACATATTCCCTTTCACCCCCTCCCCCACACATGCTACACACCTGATATTAAAAAAAAACTTACCTGGCACCACGGGCTCCGGACTTAAGTCAAAGCCGGGCAGGCCCTCAACTTCATGCCGATGAAAGGTCAGGGCCACCGCACGCTCCTCCGCTGTCAGCCTAATACGGCATGGCGGGCCCCCTCCTGTGCCCCTGGCATGGGCATGCATTCTGGCCAGCTTCTGTTTGACCAGACGCCGGAGGTCATTGATTTTTTTGTCAATCCCAGACCGGGTACGTGTCTCCCCCTGCCCCGCTGAATTGACCTGCTCAGTGATCATATCCAAAATCTCCCTCCTCCTGGCCGGGGTGGTGTTGGCACTGTCTGGGTCGTGGAGGAAACGCCCATACTCGCTAATGGCCCGGGCAAGAATTTGTTTTTCCCCAACTGTAAAATTGAGCTTTCTCTTTCTCTCTGTCATACTTCCCAAAAAACTCACTCCCAGTCAACAAAATTCACTCACACAAACAAGCACAACCAATCAAGCAAGAACACACACAAAGAGAAAACTACTCAGCAAGAAACAGTCACAAAAAAAACAAAACAAAAAAACAGCAGGAAAAAAACGAACAGAAATATATCAATCAAACAAACAGTCTCTCAAACACTTATCAAAAAACACTTTCAAAGATCTACTAACAAACACTTGATCACACAGAACACTAATCTGACAACTACAAAACACACCGTAACGAACAACAGGACAAAAGCACTAGGTTAAATGGGAAGGGACAAAGGGATGTACTTGTGCAATGCAAGTGCGTTTGTGTGTGTCTATTTATGCTGTTTGCGTAGTTCACAACGTTGCCCTAGTCCATTTCCAATTTCACTGATTGCGCCGCTCCCGAGTTGTGAGCATGCGCACAGCGGAGCTGACCATGGTCTCCTTCAAGCGGTATTGCGCGAGCCGGCCGGCCCTTCATTTGCATGGGGTCACGGCTCATTTCAATGTAACACGCCCACGTCCTTCCCAATTTGTATTACTCCTCCTTGCGCCTCGGGAAAAACGTTACGCATGCGCAATTTCCTGCGCAAAAGCTACGAGAATAGGGGGATTACGCGGCAAAATTGCGCAAGTCTAACGTAAAGGCGGTGCGCTACGCCGGTCCAATAATGCGCAGATGTACCTGAACCTGGCCCAATGTTTCTATATCGAATTTCCAGGATGATGGTACTTTTTATTTCTATATCTATCTATAACTATCCTAGAGGCTCTACTTTAAATCATGCTACCAAAATAGTATGTGATGTAAATTGCCTCGAGCATTGCTAATGTTTCTTCATGTTGGAGGCTGCCATTTTGCTGAAGCCCAGAGCCCCAGCAGTTTCAAAAAAACTGATTTGATTGTTTCCTCAACAAAACTGTCAAACCATCAAATATCTGGTTCCATTATTGATCACATATGCATCATGGAAGTTGCAGTTTAAACAGAAGCAGCTTCTTTGGCTATAAAGGATAGGAGGGTTTGATTCCGCTTTAAGGCTGTCAGCAGATCGGCCTCTACAAACTCAACAGTGCTTAAAAATAGAGAGAAACTGAGAATGTGCAGAGCAGGGTGAGACAAGATTTATTTCATTTTTATTATTAATATTTTTTTTTACTAGTAATGGCAGCGATTAACAGTTTTTAGCGGGACTGCGACATTGTGGTGGACAGATCGGACACTTTTGACAAATTTTTAGGACCACTGACATTTACATATATATCAGAGCTAAAAACCGCCACTGATTACTGCATAAATGTCACTGGTAGAAAATGGGTTAACACTAGGGGGCGATCAAGGGGTTAAATGTTTTATTAAGGGAGTGTTTAAACTGTATGGGGGGAGACAGATCACTGTTCCTACTTGGTAACAAATGGTGGTTCTACAAAGTATTGACTGAGTATTGGGCTGAATACAAATGCACGCCACACTTGTCACATATTTATATATCCTCTCTGCAAAAAAAAGCATGCAGGTCCTGTTTAAAATTCTCATAATGACAAGATCGTGCCACAAGATTAAATCGATTTGGGCTACATCATAACTTATCATAGATTTTTACAGTATTTACCTATGTGCTCATACAGTTCCTTGAAAAAGTATTCATATATCTCAAAATCTTCCTTATTTTGTCATGTTACAACCAAAAACATACATGTATTTTATTAAGATTGTATGTGATAGACCAACACAAAGTGGCACATAATTGTGAAGTGGAAGCAAAATGATAAATGGTTTTCGAAATGTTTTACACAACACTTTGTAGAACCGCCTTTTGCTGCATTTACAGCTGCATGTCTTTTTGTGGATATATCTACCAGCTTTGCACATCTAGAGAGTGAAATTTTTGCCCATTCTTTGCAAAATAGCTCAAGCTCTGTCAGATTGGATTGCCTGTGAGCAGGGTGAACTCAGCCTGTAAAGAATTTGTCAGGGTCTGGATCTGAACCAAGAACCTCAGCAGGGTAGCTCTTGTTGTGCCTGCTGCAATGCTGTCTGGACTTTTGGACAATCTTGCCTTGTATCTTGTTTCTGGTGAACCTAAAACTTTTTTGCTCCTTCCATCATGAACTTTCTGATTTAAGCTATGTCTCTGTATTTGTTCCAGAGTATTGTGCTCTCTCCAATCCATAGCTTGCTCCTTGTGTACCTGCAGCAGTCCTTATCTTAACTAATATTTGTTACTGACCTTTGGCTTGTTTACTGACTATGCTTCTGCTTGAATTGAAAGGATTTTTGGGGATATCTCAACCAGCTTTGCACATCTAGAAAGTGACATTTTTGCATCAGATTGGATGGAGAGTGTCTGTGAACAGCAATTTTCAAGTCTTGCCACAGATTCTCAACTGGATTTTGAGGGGGGCCCTAGGCTATTTTTTTTTTAATTTGGTTTGGGGTTCCCCTTAATATCCATACCAGACCTGAAGGGCCTGGTAATGGAATTTTTGGATGGACCCCCACGCATTTTTTTTTGGTTTGGGGTAATATTCATATCAAACACAAAGGGCCTGGTAATGGACTGGGGGGGACCCATGTCATTTTTTTCAATGACTTTTATCTGTATTGCCGGGACTCGGCAATTCATTATAGCCGCAAGTAGTTTTAAATTACTTTTTTTCCTTTAGAAATTTCATTTTGTGCAGGGATTTTTCTAAGCCAGGGAAACATGCATTACTTTACAGACATACTATAGTCACCCCCAGGTATAAACTTTAAAGGAATATTTCATTTTTATTGTTTCACTTTAAGCATTATTAAAATCACTGCTCCCGAAAAAACATCATTGCATTGCATTGATACATGTCCCTTGGGGCAGAACCCAGGTCCCCAAACACTTTTTATGACAATAACTTGCATATAAGCCTTTAAAATGAGCACTTTTGATTTTTCATGTTTGTGTCCCATAGACTAGTAGTGTTCGCATGTTCAAACACATTTTTTGCCTGTTTGCATGTTATGCTGCAAACCGAACCGAGGGGGGGGGGAGGGGTTTGGTTCATCCATTCTTCTTATGGCTTTCTTTCAACAATGGCTTTCTTCTTGCCACTCTTCCATAAAGGCCAGATTTGTGGAGTGCACGACTAATAGTTGTCCTGTGGACAGATTCTCCCACCTGAGCTGTTGATCTCTGAAGCTCCTCCAGAGTTACCATGGGCCTCTTTGGCTGATTCTCTGATTAATGCTTTCCTTGCCTGGCCTGTCAGTTAAGGTGGACGGCCATGTCTTGGTAGGTTTGTAGATGCCACACGCTTTTCCACAAAAATAAAATAAAAATTAAAACCATTTTATATATTTTTTCCACTTTACAATTATGTGCCACATTGTGTTGGTCTATCACAGAAAATCCCAATACAATACATTTATGTTGTTGGTAGTAACATGACAAAATGTGGAAAATTTCAAGGGGTATGAATACTTTTTTAAGGCACTGTATTACAATCTGTTCATAATAAATCAGCATTTGTATTTATTATGCTGTTTGTTTCCTGAGTTACTAGCAGGCTTCATGAACATAAACATCTTCATCCCATTTTACTAAATAGACATACCTGAACTTTCATGGTTGTTGCATGTGATATAGTGAACATAATAATAACATGCAAAACGCATATTTAAAGGTTGTATATTACATTTTAGCGATACAATCTATATTGTGTGTACAGAAAAGGAATCACATTTGCTTTTTATTTACAGCAAGTGTGCAATTTACATGCTTAATGTACTGCGCTAAGTGAATTTGCAGCATTTAATTTCAGAGGTGTAAACAGAGGTTAGCATGTATCAATCTACACATAACAGATACACATTACACAAATTACTTACTGCAATCATTATAGTTAACATGATGCCACTAATAACTGATGTTTTGTAGTGCAGATGCTCTGACAGAAGATGAGCAGGAACATTGTAAACTGGACAACACTCAAGAGCCAGCTCAAATTAATGAGGCATTTTTATGAGGGTGTTAACACAGCAATATTCTTCAAATGGAAGGATTTGTGAGTTTATATATATCCTGTATTTTTAAGGCCAGAATTAATAGGCAGTGAATGAGTAATTAAAGCAATGGACCCTACAGCTACGTCACTGTAGATGTAAAAAAAAATGTGATTCGCAAAATTATAAACCCTCTAGTTCATTGAAGATGAGGACTATGATGGGAATCGAGATGGACTTCAAAGGCTGCTGACTCCTCCATGGTAAAGCTTCAGTCTGCAGGTTTATGCAGAGCTTTTATTAAAACCCATGTATATATAACAATCTGGAGCAGATCCAAATGGTAGGACTGTTGTAGGTACACAAGGAGCAAGCTATGGACTGTAGAGAGCACAATACTCAATCTATCCTTTGTGAAATAAAAACACAAACACCCAGCTCATCCAAGGCTTCTGGTCCCACAATGTACTGCTTAATTGAATATATAATGAACAGATAGGAAGATGGAAGTGCTATTTTAGTACAATTTTACCACTATTTAAAGTCCCCCCCCCCCATCAACATGCTAGTAAAATGTAATAATACAACCTTTCTACTTTTATTTACTTTTATACTACTTTTATTCTACTTTTATTTAAGTTCTCATTTTGGCCGCAGTAATGCCATCAATTATGCTTTTCTATGCAACACAAGGAGATCATGGCTGATGAGAGGGGCCAGTAAAGCTTCCTGGAAACATCACAGCACCCTACCTAGAGTATATCTCAAAAGCCCTCAGCTCTGCTGCAATCAGTGGGTTGGCTTTTTTTAAGCAGTTCAAAATGTCTTAATGAGTGGATGTCAACTTAGAGGCATAGAAAATCATTGGAAGACTGTATAGGTAACTGTAATTCAATGGATGAAAGGGTTGGGCCAGGGACATTTAAAGTGGAAGGGTTGGATTAAGCTGGATGTCCACCAGGCAGGAAAATGCTATATCTGACTTGCTTCAGCTTTTAATGCACACAATTGTGCAAGACTAAACATAGATCATTCAGTCTTAAGGAAGTCAAAGTTAAAATCATCTAGCTTACTAAAACAACAACAAAAACAAAAACACTACAGAGAATAGAAGAGACACAGAAGATAAAAACATGATTCTGGGAAAACTAGTAAATTGGTAAGAATTTCCAACTAATGTAGTTAATTGCAGTAGATGGCAAAAGACCAAGTATACAGTTGGGCAAATAATAATTTGATCCCCTATAGATTTTGTAAGTTTGTCCACTTACAAAAAAAATAAGGGTGTGTAATTTTTATCATATGTGTATTTTAAAACACAATATCAAGCAAAAATCCAGAAAAAAGTTGCAGTTCAGTATTTGATCCCCAAGCAAAACATGACTTGGTGGATTTTGGTCCACTCTTTTTTTAAAGATCTTCCCTAAATCCCTAAGGTTTCTTGGCTGTTTCTTGGCAACTCGAAGTTTCAGCTCCCTCCATACATTTTCCACTGGATTAAAGTCTAGAGACTGGCTAGGCCACTCCATGACCTTAAGGCTGTAAGAAAAGTAGGGGGGAAGCATGGGGAAAAACATAAGAAAGTAGAGGAAAAATAGAAAAGGGGGTGAAGGAGATGGAGAGGAATGAATTAAGAGAAAAGGGGTAAGTCAGGGAGAGCTACATGAGCCACAACCCAAGTCCCACCAAATTACACATCATCAAGCTCATCTGAACCATATGTATAAATCCAGGCAGACCAGATTTAATCAAATTTTTTTTGACAGTTTCTACTGTTAACGTAGGTTAACTTGTACAATGGTAAAACCACATTTACTCCATATTTCCAACTATGCACCAAAGGTGAAGTTGGATACTTCCATCTCAGAAGGAGCTCCCTGTATGCATAGTAGAGTAAAAAATCAAAAAAGCTTCATATATCTAGTAGCTTCTGTATCTTCAATAATCACCAATAACATCATTCATGGATCAAGTTGAAGAGACAGGTCACAAAAATCATTCAGAGCTTCAATCACTGATTCCAAATAACAGTGAATAGCTGGGCACTGCCACACCATATGCAAAAAGGGTCCAGTAGAGGAGTAGCATTGTGTACATAGAGGACTAAGCAAAGGGTAAATTCCGCTAACATCTGTGGGATATAATAAACCCTATGTAGTAACTTCCTCCCATTTGTCAATATTCTGGGATAAAACTTTTCCATTTGTAAAAGGTTTTAAAGTTATCGGTTTATGCCATATGAAGGTAAAGAGAAGACAACAGTTTTCCCATCAACCTTGATGTTAGCAAGCGATCCACCGAGTCTGGTTGTACTACAAGCGGTTCCAGAAGTTAGGCCCCAACAGCATACCTCAACTGAAAGTAACAAAATGATATAGAAGTATGTAATGCAAACTTTTGTCGCAGAACTGCAAAGTAAGAAAATCTCCCATCCATGATAACATGCTTCAGGGCCAAAATTCCATTAGCAACCCATAGTTGAGGTCCTGGAAGCTGAGAAAGATGCCACAATTGAGGATTACCCCAAAGAGGCACATGAGGAGAGTAGGTTGCATTCCTACCCAAACTCTAATCATCATATGCTTAGGTCCTGTAACTAAGGGACGAGCCCTAGGCCAATGGTAAACCAAATTTATCAATATGGCATAGGACCCCAGAAGAGCTGCTTCCAAGGTTAACCGTTAGATTGTACGTAGATTGGCTAAACCACCAACGTGTCGTAACAAGTATGGCCGCCCAGTAGTAAAATTAGGCAGGGCTAAGCCCTCTTGGGAAAGGGGAAATTAAAGTGTTGTCCACACTTATCTAGGAGTTTTACCTGCCCATATGAAGGAAATAATTATACCATCCAGCTCGAATTAACAACATTTTACAGAAAAACACTTGTATACTAATAAAAAAAAAATAGAAAATAGAGCATGCCATTTAGTGAACTGTGAATTATGATTAGTACCAAAGTAGTTAGGGAACGAGAGAGAAAAGAAACAAAGGGGAATGCATAGCTCCATAAAATACAGTAAAAATGTACATATATTGATTTTCTATTTCAGGGTTACAATTATTTGACTGAGAATCAACTTTTTTTCAGTTTTAAACTATATTTGTGCCTGTATTCCATTTGCATTTTATTTTAAACTACAATTAAAGGCTCTGGAAAATCTAGTACTAGTTCATTTTGACACAGATGGAGAAATAGTAATTATGAAAGATTTCATTTCTGGCAGGGATAATGATAAATTTAATTTAGTTTCCAAGTCAGAGCTCTATAATTTGCCCTTGCAAAGTGTAATTGTTTGGTGAAATTTAATATGTAGAAAGTGTGTCTCCTTTATCCTGAACATTTTTTTCAGTCTATAAATACATACATTTATTTATAAACGTGCAGAGGTTTTAATTTTTTTTTAATATTTTACGCATAATTTAATGTCACTTCACCAACAGTCACAGATGTCATCTTTTTTTTTTATTCAACCTTTTAACATGTTCATCTGTAGACCTTTAATATTGGGATGCTTCCTGAGGGGAGCAGCCAGAGGTTCTACTTCAATGACATTCAGTGGGGAATAATCCTACCTAAAACCCCTAGTGAGTGGAAAAACTCAGATGTCCACCCATTGACACACATTCTGGCCATGGGAGAGGCATAGACAAATTGTAACCATTTAAAAAAATCTAGGAACAAAACCAAAGCTGTTTACTGTGCCACATAATTAATTGGTTTTTTTTTTACATACACAGTCCTAGTGCCCACCTGGTCATGGAAGGCTTAACAATTAATGAATAACAATATTGTGTTAAAGTTAGGTGTTATACCAGACATAAAGCCCATTTGACCCATGTGTATAATGGTTTGGATAAATTGGTTAAGTCTGAGGGAAAAGGATTTTCACTGAAATGTTAACATCTGTTTGAATTCAAGATATAGGTCTATAGGATAGTAGATTAAGAGAGTCCTAATTTGGCTTAGTAATTTCTTCAGACATAGATATAAGAAGTGTAAAATTCACTTCTATTTAGAGTCAGAATTCAGATTCAGAATACTGTATTAATTCCCAAGAGAAATTATATTTTTTCCCTTAAGCCGTGTACACACGATCGGTCCAACCTGATGAGAATGGTCGGACCGACCGTTTTCATCGGTTTACAGACTGATGGTCTGATGGTCTGATGTGCGTACACACCATCAGTTCAAAAACCGATCGTGTCAGTATGCGGTGACGTAAAACACAACAACGTGCTGAAAAAAATGAAGTTCAATGCTTCCAAGCATGCGTCGACTTGATTCTGAGCATTCGCTGCTTTTGAGTAATAACCATCGGTTTGGACCGATGGTCAGGCGTCCATCGGTCAGATTTTAAATCAAGTTTTAAAACTTTGGTCCGACGGACGACGGACCAATGGGCCGTACACACGGTCGGTTTGGACCGTTGAAACTGGACTTCAGTCCATTCTCATCGGCTTGAACCGATTGTGTGTACGCGGCCTTAAAGCAAGGATGTGAAGGGCAAATGTCTCTGTGTAGGTGACATAACTTATTTGGTAAGCTATTGGTGTGGGGGCCTCAGCACAGGCAAAATTGGAAATGCACGTCTAGATCTCAGTAAGCATAAGAGGCACTTTCAGCATGGCAATCTATTTGGGGTTCTGTTGTGGCAAAGAAACAAAAGAAAGGTGTCAAGAGATTTCCTCAGTTGTGTGAGAGGTGAAAAGCTGTTGAAAAAAGGAGACACAAACTTAAAGTTTCTCTTGTGATAACCATGAGCTTACCACATCTCTCTCTATATCCAAAACCCCTTGCTGCTAAAAGGACAGGCATTTCATGGACTTAGCTTAGTGCAGTGTTTTTCAACTCCAGTCCTCAAGGCACACCAACAGGTCAAGTTTTCAGGATTTCCCTCAGATGAAATGGCTGTGGTGATTACTAAGGCAGTGAAACTGATCAAATCACCTGTGCAAAATAATGGAAAGCCTGAAAACATGACCTGTTGGTGTGCCTTGAGGACTGGAGTTGAAAAACACTGGCTTAGTGTAACATAAAGAGAATAATTAAAAGTTGTAATTTTAATGGCGCAGGGACACGTCCCAGGCAAAAGCACCAGTGACAGCTGCCAGCTCCTAATCAGCCAGATCAGCAGCAGCAGATGTCTGTTTAACTTCTTTGATCAATGAAAAGTGCAAGCATATATTTAAAAGGTTTTCCAGAACACCAGTGGACCAAACATGTCATACTCACCTGCTCTGTGCAGTGTTTTTTTTTCTTCTTCTCAGGTCCCCTGTGAGCACTCTTGGCCCCTCCCTCCTGCCAAGAGCCCTTAGAGCAGGGCTTATTCCTGAGCCGCAGCTCTGCATGTCCATTCACACAGCACCATGGCTTGGCTCTGCCCCCTCTCTCTCCTCAATGGCATACTGTCTGTTACTGACAGCAGTGGGAGCCAAAGGTCTCCGGAGAGCCAAGGTTCTTATGCCCATTTCCTAGATTGAGATGGAGCTCAGGTAAGTAGGGGGGCTGTTGGGGGGTGTGGTGGTGGGACTCTGCCCTACTTGAAAGATTGCTGGTTTACACCAGATTTTGGAGAGAAAGACATATTGATTTCACAGCTGTGTGTTCAGCTATTTAGTTCTGACATGACTATGGCTCAGGGCCCCAC
Source organism: Rana kukunoris (assembly GCA_029574335.1). Lineage (NCBI taxonomy): Eukaryota > Metazoa > Chordata > Amphibia > Anura > Ranidae > Rana > Rana kukunoris. The sequence goes on along the minus strand of CM056049.1, from coordinate 619,316,079 downwards.
CCAAAAGACAGGAAGTCTGTTCCTGGGAGTCAGGTGGACTCCCATCCCTCTGAGAGAAGTCAGAGACTGCATGTCTGCAGGAGGCATATGTCATTGATGATTAAGCAGCAAGGCGCTGATCAGGAGTAATCTAGGAGAGAGCTTAACTCTAGGAAACTGTTTGTTCTGAGAAGCAGACTTAAGGCCTAGACTAAAGGCCTGAAACAGCCGGATGGCAAGAATGAAAGCAAGGAGGCTAAAGTGTTGAGTATGCAAGATACAGTAATGGTGGAACCCCCCCTGTAAGGGCTACTGATGTATTTGTGAACTTTTTGTGGGCTACCAGGCCCTTAAAAATTCAGTTCTGGACTGGCGTACTCACTAAAACCGCACCTACCGCTGGAGTCTGATCACCCCAATCTTACAGGGATTACAGCACAAAGGAGCCTTTAGAACCACTTTAAGAAATGATGGGTGCATCTGGAGGCAGGTCAAGTCAAAATGGTTTCAACTTCCAGAATAAAAGAGAAGAGCATGCATTCCACTTTAGCATTACCCAGCAAAAGGAGTGATCTTACAGCAAGAAATAACCCACATTGTCCAGCAGAGGAAGCTGCAAATTGATGTTTAAAGCATGAAAAGACCTGAAAAGACCTGAATAGCATTATGACATAAGGAGTCTACCATAAATTCAGCTTGCAACATGTGGACATAAGTAGTCAAGATGTAATGTTAAGGCCCCTCTGGGGAAGAATTGGTACAATTTAAACCAGGGGTTTAAATCTCCCAGCCAAATCACATGAAGACTAGGGATGAGCTTCGTGTTTGAGTCAAACTCACGTTCGACTCAAACATTGTATGTTCAACCGTTCATTGAAATACGAACGTAACGGCCCGTTCGCGCCAAATTTGAGTGCCATGTCACGGCCCATAATTCACTATGACCCGCATGCTTGGCCAATCACAGCTTGCAAAAAATGGAGAGCCATAATTGGCCAAAGCCATTCCTGTGCCCACCAAGAGTAACTGTGAGGGCTTACAGAGTTGTGGCACCAGCACCACCACCACCACCACCACCAACAACAACAAAAGCCCAATTTTTCTGCCCCTTTTCAACAGGGGCATGTAATTACAATTCTTGATCTAATATTTCACAGCAGGGTCCATTCCTGCGCCCACCAAGAGTAACTGTGAGGACTTACAGTGTTGTGGAACCAGCACCAGCACCAAAGGCCCAATTTTTCTACCACTGTTCAACAATGGCATGTAATTTCATTTCTTGATATAATAGTTCACACAGTAGGGCGTTCCAGCGCCCACCAAAATTAACTGTGAGGGCTTACAGTGTTGTGGCAACACCAACACCTAGGGCCCAAATTTATGCAGAGTATATACGGCAGGCCCCTACTTTCAAATATCCAACTTACAGACGACTCCTACTTGCAAACGAAAGGAGACAACAGGAAGTGAAAGGAAATCTACCCCTAGGAAGGGAAATTCTCTTCTGTAAAAGGTCAAAAATAGAAAAATACTACATAGGGTAGTAGAAAGGCGGACTTTTTCAGTCCACTGAAGAAAAAATATTTAATTATATATCATAAAATCCAATGCCGAGATTAACATCATGTATATTCCCCTGTTTTTGTAATTTTATTCTTTGTTTTTGGATTTTATGATATATAATTAAATATTTTTTCTTGTTTGTGATTGCAAAAAGTCCGCCTTTCTAACCCTATGTAATTTTTCTATTTTTGATTCATAAAAAGTGCTTTTATGTTTCCCCATTCCCTATATTTTTGTTTCAAAAGGTGTCTCCTGTCCATAATTTTTCATAAAAAATGTTTCAAAAGATAATTTTTCATTGGGACAGAATGTGAGGTGCAATCTTCTGAACAGATGCACACAGACAGAAAAACAAATGTTACAGGGGTGATAATAACCCTTCTCTATGTTTTTAGAAAAGCTTAAAAAAGATTTTATGGCTGAAGATACACTTTAAAGAAGTACCAGCTGAAAATTACAAACAGATTCTACTTAACAGTTAACAACAAACCTACAGTCCCTGTCTTGTTTGCACCGCCTGTATACTGCTGTGCAAAGTATATAGGGCCAAAGGGGCTTCTAATGACCTGGGGGGAGTGGTGGCGGTGAAACCCATGCTATTTTTTCAGTGATTTTTATCCACATTACATTAAAGCCACAACCAGTCTTAAATTACTTTTTTCTTATAGTAGTCTCATTTTGTGCAGGGACCGTACTAAGCACGTGCCACTACTATAGACACCCAGCAGGTACGATATTTTAACCACTTGCTTACTGGGCACATATACCCCCTCCTGCCCAGGTGAAATTTCAGCTTCCGGCACTGCGTCGCTTTAACTAACAATTGCGCGGTCATGCGACTTGGCTCCCAAACAAAATTGACATCCTTTTTTTCCCCACAAATAGAGCTTTCGTTTGGTGGTATTTTATCACCTCTGCGGTTTTTATTTTTTGCGCTATAAACAAAAAAAGCAACAATTTAAAAAAAAAATACTTGCTATAATAATATAAAAAAAAAAAAAAATCTCAGTTTAGGTCGATACGTATTCCTCTACATATTTTTGGTAAAAGAAAAAAAAAAAAAAAGAAAAAAAATCGCAATAAGCGCTTACAACATATGGGACAGATTTATTATTATTTTTTATTATTATTTTTTTACTAGTAATGGCGGCGATCTACGATTTTTTTATTGGGACTGCGACCTTATGGCGGACACATGGAACACTTTTGACAAATTTTTGGCGCCATTCACATTTATACAGCGATCAGTTCTATAAATATGCACTAATTACTGTATAAATGTGACTGGCATTGAAGGGGTTAACACTAGGGGGTGAGGAAAGGGTTAAATGTGTACCTGTATTGTGTTCTAACTGTGGGGGGAGGGGGGTGACTGGGGGAGGTGACCGATTGTGTCCCTATGTACAAGGGACACAGATCGGTCTCCTCTCTTCCCTGACAGGACGTGGAGCTCTGTGTTTACACATAGAGCTCCGCGTCCCTGCTCTGTCATTGCCGATTGCGGGTACCTGGCGGACATCGCGACCGGCAGGCACGCGCATCGGCATCTCGGGGACGCGCAGGGCACGCGTGCGTCGCCGCCGGACGCGCGCATCGTCGCCGGTACGCTCGCGCGCCCCCCAGTGGCCGGAGGAATCCAGGACGTCAATTGACGTCCTGTTGGATTTTCAGAGCCACCGTGAGGCCGTCAATTGACAATGGCCCGGGGCTCAGGTGGTTAAGGAATTTTTCTTTTTTTTTTCTTAAAGGGGTAGTTCTTAACATTTATTCAGGCTCGTTATGTCAAGGAATCAGTTTTTTTAAAATGAAGCCGTACTTACCGTTTTACAGATGCATCGTCTCCGACGCTTCCGGGTATGGGCTCCGACTATAGGCGTGCCTATTTGATTGACAGGCTTCCGACGGTCGCATACATCGCGTCACGATTTTCCGAAAGTAGCCGAACGACGGTGCGCAGGCGCAGTATAGAGCCGCACCGTCGCTCGGCTTCTTTCGGCTACTCGTGACGCGATGTATGCGACCGTCGGAAGCCTGTCAATCAAATAGGCACGCCCAGACCAGACGATCATACCCGGAAGCGACGGAGACGATGCATCTGTAAAACGGTAAGTACGGCTTCATTTCTAAAAAAAAAAAAACTGATTCCCCTTGACATAACGAGCCTGAATAAATGTTAAAAAAAAGGTTTTTGGGGGAATTACCCCTTTAAAGCATCATTTAAATCGCTGCTCCAGAAAAAACAACCGTTTTTAAAACTTTTTTTCCAGTGATACATGTTCCTTGGGGCAAGACCCCAAACCCCAAACACATTTTCTGACAATAACTTGTATATTGGGCTTTAAAATGATAACTTTTGAATTCGAACGTTCAAGTCCCATACACGTCAATGGGGTTGGATAAGTTTTGCGCAAACTTGAGGTCCGTTTGAAGGTTCTGGTGCGAACCAAACACGGGGGTGTTCGGCTCATCCCTAGTCATGATGCACATTGACAAGCATTATTGCAGTTTTGTGTGGGATGGTGTGCATTATAATGCATTTTTATATATTTGAATGTGATTGCATTGATTTCAATAAGGATCAGTCAATCAGGAAAAAAACATAAAGGCCCCCGATTCATGTACCACTGTATTCATAAAGCACTTGCTCCCTAAGTTACGGCGGCGTAGCGTAAATGTGCCGGCGTAAGTCCGCGTAATTCAAACTAGCTAGGCAGTGGGCATGTTTTATTACAGTTTTTCTCCATTGCTTTGGCTCATTTCTTGAAACAGAAATGACATTCTCAAAACAACATGGACAAATCTCCAAACCACTTGACAATTGTTCACAACTGAATTGCATTTCTCATTCATTTCATCAAATTGCAAATGTCTCAGTACATGTCTGAATGTCTTAGTACATGTTTCAAATTATTTAGTACAAGTAGCCTACATTTAGCACAATTTTCAATTGAATAGATCTTGTTGATCTAAACTGATTAGTCAATTCTCAGTCTAATGGTCGTTCTCTCCAAAACGTGTCAGCGTCATTTCATTGTTTAAGTCATCATATGCACAATAGTCTGTTCAATTGTCAAAATTATTAAGGAACATAATACCATAATTTCTGAACACGGAGGCATCTGGCCAAGTAAATGAACAAGGGCAACTGCCTGCTGGAGGAAGAGGAAGAAGAGGAGGAGGAGTAAGGGTGCGTGGTGGTGGAATAGGGGGAAGAGGCCAAGGAGCACGAAGACACCATGCTGTCCCTGATGAAATTCGGGCCACAATTATAGACCATGTCATCAACCATGGCCTCACAATCAATGATGGAATTATATAATGTATAGGACAGGACACTGTGCATAGAGCAACAAATATGTTTATTTACTCATTTACGTATTCATTTAGTGTGTGTGTGTGTGTGTGTGTGTGTGATAGGGCCTACAGTATTACAGTATCTTACTTCAGTGGGATGTTACGTATTAAACTAGCCACGACAAGAAAAATATTGTAGAAAATAAACTATAGAATAGTATGGAATAGTTTATTTTCTACAATATTGATGATACAGTTTACAGTAGTATTCCACTATTACAGTAAGAACTGCAGCTTACTGTATGATGCAATTATTAAAAATTCTTATTTTGGAGAATATAACATACAATACAGTAAGTAAAAGGGTCAAAGAGCTGCAATTACAGTAGTGTACATCTATCAAATAATGTTACTGTAACATTTCAGTAAGTCTAGTCGTTGATATTTTTCCCCTCCCCTTTCTGTCAAATACCCCCTGTAGTACCTCTGCATAGGGTACATGTACCCCAGGTTTGGATCCACTGGAATACTGGCCAGTAGTATATTGAACTTGTGCAGAACATAGAACATTTCTATGTAGCTGTCTGTAACTGTAGTGTATGTACATCTATCAAATAATGTTACTGTAACATTTCAGTAAGTCTAGTCGTTGATATTTTTCCCCTCCCCTTTCTGTCAAATACCCCCTGTAGTACCTCTGCATAGGGTACATGTACCCCAGGTTTGGATCCACTGGAATACTGGCCAGTAGTATATTGAACTTGTGCAGAACATAGAACATTCCTATGTAGCTGTCTGTAACTGTAGTGTATGACTCTTCTGTATGACTGATTTGATGTTTTCTTTATTTACTCTATTGTAGAGAATAATGGCATTGGAAGGAAACGAGACCTCTCACATACTCGTGTATGGGGATGAGGCTGGCTTTAACCTGGCCAAGGGCCGAAGACGTGGTCGTAATTTTATTGGCCACTGGGCCGCGGTGGATGTCCCAGGCCAGCGAGGGGGCAATATAACTATGTGTGCTGCCATTTCTGAGAATGGTGTGGCCACTCACATGCCCAGTCTTGGCCCATACAATACACAGAAGCTCATCATCTTCTTGGACCGCTTTCATTTGGATTTGATCCCTGAAAATGAGAGAGGACTCATAGGGCCTAACCTACCACAATATATAATTGTATAGGACAATGTGAATTTCCACCGTGGCTCGCTTATCAGGGCCTGGTTCACTGCTCATCCAAGGATGGATATTGTGTTCCTACCACCTTACTCTCCTTTCCTCAATCCTATTGAGGAGTTTTTCTGCTCTTGGAGGTGGAGAGTGTATGAGCATCAGGCTCAAGATCAAAGGTCCCTGCTCCATGCAATAGACGCTGCCTGTTAGAATATTACAGGAGATCAGTGTAGGCAATGGTTGCGACATCTCCCTCGTTTCTTCCTTCGTTGCATCGCAAGGGAGGATATACGCTGCAATGTTGATGGGAATCTGTGGCCAGACAGACAGCAGCATGTGGATGGGCAGGAGGGTGAGGGCAGTACCCAGGAGAGGGAGGGTGAGGACAGCGACCAGTGAAGAGATGTTAGGGCTCTTTCACACGGATGGACTGTTCAGGTCAACCCTGCCAGTTTTTTAGGCGGACCTGAATGGGCGCTCTGTGCTCCTCTATGGAGCCGCGGATGTCAGCGGTGACATGCCCGCTGACATCCGACCCGCTCCGATCCGCCAAAGTGTGACGAAAAAAAATAAATACTTTTCCATCCGTCTGGCGGATCGGATCGGGTGAACACAGACAGACGGTCCGTGTTCATCCGACCCCCCCCATAGGGGAAAGCGGAGAGCTGACAGGGCAGTCCAGGGATCGCCCTGTCATCCGGCAGCTCGGCGGGGATCAATGGAGCGATCCCCGCTGAGCAAACGGGGGTGCACGGGGCGGATCATTACTGATCCGCCCCGTGTGAAAGGGGACTTACAGTAGTTGTGAAACTCGAGCTTTACTTACAGCATTGTAGGCTAAATTTAATTATCCTTGTTTTTTGTTTGTGTGCTTATATTTCCGTATATTATGCTGTATACGTTTTCTTTTTAGTCTCATGTATGGAAGTTACTTTGTGTGTTAATGATAATGGTTACAATACTGTAAAGTAATTTTTCTTTGGCAGTATGAGAGCAATGTGTGATGTCAAACCTTGGAGGCTACTCTTACCCTAAAATCTTTTCTTTTTTTTCAGTTTTATACACAATTGTATTCAGTTAGCTAGACAAAAACTGTACAGTAACCATTGTCAATGAAGGACTGGGCTAAGACTGAAAGGTGGACATGAGGGATATTTCAATGGTCCTCTGCCATAGAGATAAAACATCTAAACATTTTGACTTGCAGTGCTTACACAATGCCAAAGGGACAATGCATTTTGGCGGCACTGACTATTTGAATGAAAAATAAATTTAGTTTTGACACATGAGTGAACTGTTTTGGGCAAAAATATGAACTTTTGAAGGTGAACCACGGTGTTGTGCCGAACCATCCAGGTTATTTTGGCAAAAGCATCAAGAGAGCTGAGAATGTATGGTCTGTTTCAAGAAATGAGCCAAAGCAATTGAGAAGAATCTTTGCCATTTTGGAGGCACTGACTCTTTATATGGGAAAGGAATATGGGCCCAGATTCACAGAGCAATTACGCCTGTCTAACTGGTGTTAGACAGGAGTAATTTCAAATTTTGCGCGCCGTATCACTAGTTTGAATCCTCAAACCATGCTATGGCGGCTTCGGGCTTCGATCCGAGAGGCTTACGTCTTCGTAAGCCTTCGGATCTACGCTGCGATATTCTTGCGGCCGCTGGGAGGAGTCCGCGTCGTTTTCTGCGTCGGGATATGCAAATGACTTTTTACGGCGATCCACGAAGATACGAGTGGTCTTCGCAATCGCTTACGTCATTTTTTTGCTACGTACTGTTAGACCAGCTATTTGCTGGTCTAACGGTGCGTAGCCCATGTTAAGTATGGCCGTCGTTCCCGCGTCGAATTACATTTTTTTTTCTTTTTTTTACGTAACTCGTTCGGGAATAGGAATGTCCGTAAACGACGCTACTCAAACAACGAATGACGTAACGACGTGATTTCGCGCAATGCACGGCGGGAAATTTCTGAACGGAGCATGCGCAGTTCGATCGCCGCGGGAACGTGCCTATTTTAAATGCTTCACGCCCCCTACTCGCGTAGATGGCTTGCGCCGGGAGAAATACACTACGCCGCCGTAGTTTACAGGACAACATCTACCGGGATTCCACGTAGAGCCAGGTAAAATACGGCGGCGTAGTGTATTTCTGATACTCTACGCGAATTTAATTGTATGTGAATCTGGGCCATGGTTTTGAAGCATGAGTGAAAAGTTTTGGGAGAGATATGAGCTTTTGCAAGTGAATTATAGTGTTGTGCTGAACTGTAAGTCTGTTTTGCCAAATGATCTTAGAGTTTTGAGAATGTAATTTCGGTTTCAAGAAATGAGCCAAAACAATAGAGAAAAACTGTAAAATCACCCGTGACCCCATGCAAATTATGTGCCTAAAGAACGATGCATGCACCGCCCGTGGACGTATGCCAGTGCGCATGATCAGAAATAAAGTCGGATAGAATGCCTTAGTGACGTTGGCGCACAAAGCCTACGACGTGTGAACGTAACCTACGCCCAGCCCTATTCACGTACTACGTAAACGTCGTAAACAACGTAAAATTAGACGGTGTCGTTCCCTGGCCCATACATTAGAATTAGCTGCGCCTCATATAGCAGGGGTAACTTTACGCCGGACGTAAGCCCTACGCAAAGCGCGTATATGAATCTACATTCGTGAATTGGCGTATCTTGCTCATTCGCATATTTTTAATGGGAACGCCGAATGCGTCCAGCGTAACTATGCGCCCACGATACGCCGGCGTTTGCCATGTTTTTCGACGTAACTTGCTTTCTGAATTGGCGCAAAGATACGACTGCACACATTTGAAATTACGGCGGCGTATCTGGAGATACGCCGGCATAATTCCTTTTTGAATCCCGGCCAAAAATTATAAGTGTGTTTAGGTCCTTTCTGTTATTTCAATTTTGATTGCTTAATATTTTTTATTTTTTTACTAAATGCAAAAACACGTGTTAGTTTTTTTTTATTATTATTTAAATCAGAGTCAAAAGTATAGAGAAAAGGAAATTTTCCTTTTATTTTACTCCTACTTTAACCTCCGTACAATTTTGTATAAGTATATGGGAAAAACTGGAAAAAGAAGCAGGGCTTTTAAGGTGCCAAAACAACATACCATTTTTTTAAATAAAAAAGTTTTATTTATGAAATATCAATTTCTTTAGGATGACAATAAATGTTCAACCAACGTATAATTCATACAACAGTAACCACTTGCTGTACATGTTTTGCTCAAAGGAGCTTCTTCTGGGGCTTTAAAAGTACTTCATGAGCTTAAAAGTCCTGCGCCTTTTGCCAGTTTTCCCTATTTATCCACTGGGATGTGGTGCCTGATTTTGATTCCATTGCCCTCATCCATAGTGAGTATAAGTATATGTGAACTAGGGGGGCATGTCCGAGCGTGCTCTGGGGAAGGGCGTGCCTGTACAGAGCTCCGTTTGCCTGATACACAATCTTTGGCCATCCGTGCCTGATTTCTGCCCTAAAGGTCTCAAATTTTTGCCCTATCCTTACCTGGGCTCCTCCTGCCCTGATCCCAGCTGAAATCCAGGGATTTGGCCGCTCTATTGTGGCTCTTTGCAGCCTTGACTAGGCCGGAGGTCCGCCGCCATCTTTGGGCCTGGGACATCCTCATCGCCCTCCACACTTGGGAGCTCGGAGTGGCGGGACCCACCCCCAGCGATGGGCGCCATCGAGCCTTTTGGCCTGTTGTACGCCGTCCGCGGCCGTCGCCAATCTCCACGTCCAGGCAGCTGTACTAGGAAAGACCGCAGTTTCGGCCTAGTCCTGGAGGTAGCGGCCATCTTGCTTCACCCGGCGGCAGCTCCAGCGCAGTTCCTCGGCCTTCCTATCATCACAACACCCGGTCCCTCTGGCTGCCACCTCCGGATTGCCTCTAGACGCCACCACTGTGCCTCCTGGACCCTGCAGTTCTATCCAGGTCAGTCCCCGGCTCCGGCCTAGCCTCCTAATGGCGGCCATATTGCTCCACCTGGAGGTACTAGCCAAATTGCAGGCCCTCTCCTCCACAGATTCAGCTGCCCCTTGCCATATACCCCTTCTCCTCACAAGACATAAGCTGTAATTTCTACTACCTGGAGGTATATACAAACATTAACCAGTAGTATTTGTACAGGCCTGGCAAAGACACGGTGGCCACCTTGGTGTACCTCGCTCTGTTTCTCACTGAGACTTTCATGCTTTTAACGCTGTTATTCCCTGTAAGTGACTGAACTTCCACCATTCTTGTCTTTCTCTGAAGTGTGACCACAGCCTGTGTAATTATTTTATTTTTCATATGGCACTAATGGGTAATGCTTAAGTCGAACCCCGTCTAGCTACCGACCTGATTACAAATAGCAATGCCAGCAAAAGGCTCTGCCTCCCATTCATCGATAAGCAAATGGTCCGCTAAATCTTCAACCGTTCATCAGACTGCTGTTGGCACCATCAAACGCTTTCTTGCTGCTGAAAGAGTGAACCCCGGCTCTATGATCACTAAAACCAGGGTATCGAGGTCTCTCATCTCTCCAGCCTCTCACACTGTCTCTATCCGTGAAAGTTCGCCGGCTTCATCCTGTGGATTGGAGATAATGGACGACCCTGGTTCCCCTACTGGTTCTGAAATGTCCTCCTTTCTGCTTGAATTTAGAAAGGAAATTGCGGGTATGTTCCACGATATGGAGAAATCGATCAAAAAATACATTTCTGCGGTCCGCGCAGATATGGCTCACCTCCTCGGCAGGAGCTATGAATAAGCAATGTTTGATAGTGTGAAACGCGTCAGCTTTCTCATCTGATTTTTTGATGTGACATGTTTGTTTTGTGACCAGTTTTATTAAAAAGAAACAACATTGTTTTTGGAGTGCGGCCATCCTAGTTTTTTTCTACAAATCTTGTACCTCCTCGGCAGGGTTGAGGAAACGGAGCAGCGTCAAGACTCGCACAAAGTGGCTATCAAAGAGCTACAGGACACTGTTACCCAATTGGCATATGCTCACAGGGCCTCATTATATAAACTTGAGGACCTCGAGAACCGTAACTGCAGAAATAACCTGCATATCCGTGGCCTGCCGGAAGCAACTGGGGATAGTGATCTGGAACCCTCGCTCCGTGGCATTTTCAACACCATTTTAGGTAGGCGGTTTGATAGAGTCCACCGCGCTCTCCGGCCCCGCAACCTCTCTTCTGACCTGCCCAGAGATGTGTTTTGCCGTCTCCATTACTTCGAAGATAAGAATGCTATCATGATCAAATTGCAGAACACCCCTAACATTGACTTTGATGGGGTATAGAGACATAAAAGTTAACTGATTTCTTTTAAAAATGATTAAAAATAGATAAAAATCAATCATATAATGTGCCTCTAGTTTCACTTTCGTTTTTATAATGATTTCATGTTTCTGTGAAGTACAGAAGACACACAGAACAAAAACAAACAAATCCAGGGCAGTGTTTTGTTTTTAAAATGAATGTGATTGGTTCTGAGGAGTTTTAGACACACAGCTTGGACCACAGTGAAAAACTGTAATGACATTTTTCATAAGGAGCCAGACAAGCAGGAAGTGTGGAGATCAGAGAAGTATTACAGCAACTTCAAAGCAAAAATGAACAATGAGAACATGAAAAAAGCACTGTATTAAGGTAAAGGAAGCTATTTAGCTAAAAAAAAAAAAAAAATTCCTTTAGTGACCCTTTAAGTTATAATTACCTTTCTTTACAGGTCGTTAGCTGATGGTGCCTTTGGGTCCATGTTGATACACTTACTGGGGACATTGTTTCTCCACCCTTCTCCTTTTGGGGTTGCTGGGAATTGGTGGTCTTTATCTTTCCCCTGATGTTTTTTTCCTCAAATTCTTTTTGACCGCCTGCTCCCTTCACCCTCACTGGGTTTCTGCGTGATTGTTACCTTACTCCCAATTGTTCTACGAAATGTTCTGATACTTTTAATGAACTTGTACTTTTCTTATTTTTTCTTTCATTTCCCTTCTTATCTCTTTTCTCTTTGCCCCGTCTCTCCCTCCCCTTTCTTCCCCCCTCCCTATTTTGCTGGTTCACATGGCTGTTTCTTCCTGGAACCATGGATACTTTAAAAATCTCCTCTTATAATGTACAAGGCCTTAGTGTGGCCGCTAAGAGACATCAAGTACTCCGGGAATTGCGAAGCTCTGCCTGCTCTATCGCTTTTCTTTAGGAAACTTACTTGACCCACACTACATCTGTGAAACTGTATTCGCCACACTTCCCGCAATGGTACTATAGCCTATCTGATACTAACAAGGCCAAGGGAGTGGCCATTGGTTTCAGTAAGAATGCATAATTTTGTTTTACAGATATGCTTGCGGATGATCACGGTCGTTATCTTTTTGTCAAGGGATTCATAGGTAACACTAGATGCACTCTGGCCAATATCTACTGCCCCAATCATAATCAAACCTCTTTTTTTACCCAAATTCTCACAAAGCTCTCATGATTTGCTGAAGGATTGATCGTTCTAGCGGGAGACATAAATATGTCTCTAGACCTTACGATGGATACTTCTTCGGGCCGGTCGGGTATTCCATTCAAGCGGCTAGCACAGGTAAATAAAAAACTCTTATGTCTCCAACTCATGGACACTTGGCGTCTCCTACACCCTACAGACAGAGATTATTCCCATTTTTCTGCACACCATAACTCTTATTCTAGAATAGATAATATTCTCCCCTTCGACCTGAATCATTATCTGCCCACATCACGGTTATCCCTAAACCTGATAAGGACCCTACCCTATGTAGCAGTTATAGGCCTATCTCCCTTCTAAATGTTGACACCAAACTCTTTGTCAAAGTTATAGCGAATAGATTGCTTCCCCTTTTACCTAAGTGGGTCTCGGCTGATCAAACTGGTTTCATTCCTAACAGAGAGGCGAGAGACAATTCTCTCTGTAATTTGTCACTGATCCATTATGTGCAGAAGTGTTCCCAGCCCACCCTTCTCCTCTCCACCGATGCTAAAAAAGATTTGATAGGGTGGACTGGGAAAACCTTAAAACTACCCTCCGTCATTTTGGCCTTGGTCCTAAGATGTTTTCTCGTATCTTCTCCCTTTATTCCAACCCCACTGCACAAGTGCGTATTTATGGTTCCTTAAGTGATCCATTTACACTACGTAATGGAACCAGACAAGGTACAAATCCCCCTTAAACCGTGGACGGTTCTTTTCCACACCACCTCTAGACCCATTGGCAAATACAAATGTTCAATTGTCCCACACCTTCTCAATGCAGCTAAAGCTATTATCCCTTGTCTCTGGGGTCAACCTCCTTTCATGAAAACATGGTTGCAAAAGATTTCAGAGGTTAGTCTCATGGAAGAACTCACTCACGTTGCAAGAGACACCAGAGAACAATCCTCCCTAATCTGGGCGTCCTGTTCTTCATTTATTTCTACACAGTGCTATTTAGATATTATTTCTTCGCCCCCTTACAGGTCTGAAACCACATAAGGCTTCTTTTCAACAAATTGTGGCCCTTGTTTCTACTCTATGGTATGGTTCCTCTTTATTGCTGATATCTTACTAAATGTGTTCATTTAGCGATGTGCTCGATACTACTGTCATGTGTCCCGGCTCTCCCCCCTTTCCTACCCTTCCCTACTTGTCCACCCACTATCCCTCTAATATCTTTCTCTGCGTCTTTTTTCTAACCTCTTGTCTTTTCCTTTCTACTTCTTTCCCAACTCTTTTCTTCTCCCTTTTCTGTAATCTCTCTGTCTCTCTTTTCTTTTTCTTTTTTATTATTTCTAAAAAATTAAAACACTTGTGTCCTCTATAATGCATCATTTGTTGTATTTTCCAATTTACTATTCCGTGACGATGCTTCTTTAAAGTGCTGATTTACTCTTATATTGTACTGTCTATTTCTTTCAATAAAAAATATATGAAACAAAAAAAAAAAAAGTATATGTGAACTGTAAAAAAAAAAAAAAAATCCTTGAAAGTGTTGAGCACAGATTTATAACCAATGTGCAGGAACTTTTTTTTTTCTTCATAGCAGCAGTAATGATACATTTACCAAAATGATCCACAGTCACCAGCCCCCAGGAAGTACTATGTTCATTTAAAAGGCAGTCTCTCCCATGCTAGGCGAATAGAAAAATGGAGTGGGCTCCTAAGTGGACACATTACTCATAAAACAACTGATAAAAGATATGAAACAGACTTCTTTGTGTATTGTGATGTTACATTGAAAAGTTTACTTTTCAAAGTTTACAAAATTTCAGTTACATATAACAAACTTTAGCAAATTTACTTTGGAAGCATGCTAACCAGTGCATCCTGTTCTAAATCTTCACCAGTCATAATGCAATTACTCAGCCATTTTTGTTGTACTATGTATGTTAAAAAAACAATCTTTTGAAAAACATCTCTAATGTTAACTCAAAAGTATACAATCTGAATATTGTTTTCTTTCTTTATCTGGCATTTAGAAACATTATTGCATTGAGATTATTTACTAAGTCTTCAAAGTTAACAGTGACTAGCCAAAAAATGAAGAGCGTTTTAAACACTACAATAGGTTTATTACAATCATTCCAATTTACACATAATAACTGAGTGTATAAGCACTCTAAAAACAAATCTTCATAGGCAATACACTGAACTGAATACATGATGGAAGAACAAAATACTGTATATTCATGTTTCAATTCACATCTACTACTAGGATTTTATAATGTCCAGATCTGTTTCAGAAACATTAACAACGTACTGGTACAGCGAAGACCATCTGTGTGACGTCTGTAAGCTGGAGTTCAGTGCCTGCTCTACATACCCAAATGCAGGTCCAGTGCCAGGATGCTGCCTTCATCTTCATTATAACACCAAAAATGTTGAAAAAAATTGCATAAAACTCACCTACTACCATCTGACCTGTCAGATGCCCATTCTGGTTCCTTGCATTAACTGTTACATTTCTATCAGACTGTAATACCAGTGGACTGTCCTGCAAAATAGAATAAAAATAAGATTTAAATGTAGAATAAATAAAACATTTGCATTTATACTAATGTAGGGACTGAGTGTAAAGTAATACATAAAGCAATGACAGACAAGCTAATAAACATACAAAGTGGTGTAACCCTGTCCATCACTGCTGCCTAGTATCACAGACATCACTCCAGAGAGGGCGGCACAGATTAGGGAATAGTAATGGGTTTGATATGGCCAGCATATAAAGTCCTGTAAGTATTTTCATACAATAGGTGTATTATGTTTGAGGATCAGGAGCAAAAAATACCTTTTATTCAGTACACTTGCAGTGATCCAGCCACTGTTACCATGTCAGTAGTATGAATGTGTGTGTAAATTGCCATGTTCCCTGCATCCAAAGAATGTTATATTTAGTATTGGATTGTTCACAAAGATTCTGACAACTATTTCCTGTAAAATTTGGTGGTTGTTAAGTTGCAAAGAGAGTTCTGGGAATATTTCTAAGTTCTTTTGCAATTTTTATTAGAAATTTTAGGGAAGGAAGACATGCTTGTGGTGAGGAGAGATTGACACGCAGCACTACTGATCTTGTTTCTCAACTCAACTTACTGTAGCTATTTGGAGAGTCTCATTACCTTCTTAATGTCTCGCCTGAAACTTTGGACTTCCCCAGTCTAAGTACGGGGAAGAAAACTCCAGAGGCACGTAGGTATAGTGTCAGAAATGTCCTAGGATCATCCTAGATGCCTACCCATCAGACAAGGTACCTGCAGCCTAAGCCTTGCACGCAGTGTCTTTTCCACTGACCAAAGCTATCCTCTGATGCAGAGCACTGCTGACTCTCCTATGATGTAAAAAGTACTTTCACATCAGATACAGAGCTATTAGCCGATTCAAGACAATGTTGCAAAAAGAGTTAGAAACAGCAACAAACTTGATTCTCAATTGATGCAGGTAATCCATGAACTAGGAACCAGCAAAGATCACCTGTCTCTCTGAAGTACAACATTATTTAAACACTTTACATGTCAGCGTTCTATCATTTCTATTTACATGTTTTTCTTGAATTCTTTGGATCTCCCAGACTCATATCTCTTGAATGCCCAAAGTCCTCTTTCTTTTGTACAGAAATGGAAGCAGAACATCAGTCACTAAACAAAACTGGAGGATTGGGGAAAAATCTTGTCCAGAATAGTAAAATGTTCCTTTAACCACTTCAATACAGGGCTTTTATACACACCTCCATACCAGGCCTATTCTGGCACTTCTCTCCTACATGTACAAATCATATTTTTTTTGCTAGAAAATTACGCAGTACCCCCAAACATTATATATGTTTTTTTAGCAGACACCCTAGGGAATAAAACAACGGTCATTGCAACGTTTTATCTTGTACGGTATTTGCGCAATAATTTTTCAAACACCTTTTTTGGGGAAAAAAATTGTTTCTTGAATTAAAAAAATAACAAAACAGTAAAGTTAGCCCAATTTTTTTGTAAAATATGAAAGATTAGGTTACACCGAGTAAATAGATACCTAACATGTCACGCTTTAAAATTGCGTACACTCATGGAATGGCGCCAAACTGGGGTACTTAAAAATCTCCATAGGCAAGGATTTGAAATGTTTTACAGGTTACCAGTTTAGATTTACAGAGGAGATCTAGTGCTAGAATTGTTGCTGGCACTCTAACGCACGCGGCGATACCTCACATATGTGGTTTAAACAGCGTTTACATGTCAGCGGGACTTGCGTGTGCGTTCACTTCTGCGCGTGAGCTACCGGGGACAGGGGTGTTTTTAATTTTTTTTTTTTATTATTATTATTTATTTATTTTACTTTTTTTTTTACACTTTTTTTTTTTATTACTTTTATTCCTATTACAAGGAATGTAAACATCCCTTGTAATAGGAATGTGTGTGACAGATCCTCTTTAGATGCGGGGTTAATAAGACCCCACATCTCTCCTCCAGGCTGTAAACCATGAGATCGGTGAAAAAATTCACTGATCTCATGAATAATGTGGCTTACAGCAGCAATCGCGGCTTTGTTTACTTACGGGACTCGGGCGTGATGTCATCACATCGCGCCCGGGTCCTCCGACGGTCATAGAGATGACTGGTGACCATCTGGTCACCAGTCATCTCTATACTTCCTGCCAGCGCCAGACGATTCTTTCTCCGGGCCCCCGATGGCATGGGAGAGCCCGGAGAAGCACCGGATGGCGGCAGGGGGGATGTCACCTCCCGCCGCCTGTAAGAACGATCTAGCGGTGGAACCGCTGCTATGATCATTCTTATGTTGTGCAGAATCGCCGGAAAAAGAGATAGATATCTGGATGATGCCTCTCACTGGAGGCATCATTCAGATATCCCCCTTCAAAGTCCAGGACGTCATATGACATCCACTCTGGATGGTAGAGATACTTTGTGGACGTCATATGACGGTGGCTGGTATTGAAGGGGTTAATATGACTATTTTGGATTAGGTTTACAAGGTTGTCTTTCTGTGGTATTGAGTCCCTGAGAATACCCCAGAGTACCTGTGAATAGTTCAAGCTGTCTTGAATTACAACAGATGTTTCAGGGGCTGCAGTCAACGTGGTGAGTTATTGCATGTTTGGTGGTCCTGCCCAAAACTGAAATTGTTCCAATCCAAAACACAAGACCCATCGGTGGCCCTTCTCCACCACCTAATTCCAGGTCTGGAAGCAACCTATGGTTCATTTTAAAGATGTTAAGAAATGTAGGAATATGATGCTAGTGAAACTGTCTGATATTCTCAATGATTCGCAAATAAAATTTCTCAAAATATGAGACCCATAGTTTACCTATGTCTTCCTATCTCTGAATATTTCCAGTCTGAGTTAACTATAGCTCTTTAAATTGCCTTCAGGTTAGTGGAAGAGGCATTTTGTATGCAACAGAAATTTAGGGGAGGAATACAGAAGTCAATCTCCTTTTATATTTGTTTATGTTGTACAGGTTTTGAGGGAGTTTATTAATTTCTCGATGTAAGTTTCAGATGTCTTTTAAAAAATCCCACAGAGATGCTTCATGTGGCTATTTCTTGCTGTGTGGCCAAAACGTATCCACTTTTATTTTCTATTTTATTTTATGACCTGATATAATAGACACATTTCAAGAGTCCACCAGCGCAGAATTGCTTCTCAGGCCGCGTACACACGATCAGACCGGTCCGATGAAACTGGTCTGCAGACCAATTTCATCGGACCAGTTCGATGGTGTGTACGGCCCATCGGATCGTTGTCCGTCGGACCAAAGTTTTAAAACTTGAGTTATCTGACAGATGGTTAGTACGCAAAAGCATACCAAAAACCCGCGCATGCTCAGAATCAAGTCGACGCATGCTTTAAAGCACGTCATTGTGTTCTACGTCACCGCGTTCTGGTCTGATCGGATTTTTGGTCCGATGGTGTGTACACACATCCGACCATCAGACCACTTCAGCCTGGTCCGATGAAAATGGTCCGTCGGACCAGTTTCATCGGACCGGTCTGATCGTGTGTACGTGGCCTTAGAGTCTCCGAAGCAGCTGAACAGACAACCAATGTCCTCTGGTGTACTCAGTTAAAAAAATCAAGAAAATGTCCAGAGCTTCAGGCACAGTTATAACGGGTGACTATTATCCTACAAATTACTTTTCAGTGGATTTCTAATCCACTTATGCCAAATGGGTCCAATAAACTTTGAAAATCAAAAGATTTTGACACACAGTTGGTGATTTGACAGTTTACTCGGCCCATTTAGCATAAGTAGATTGGAAATCAGGTAAGAGGCTTGAGAAGTCATCTGCAGGATGATACCCATCTTTTATAATTGTTCATGAAGCACTGGACTTTCTTTAGAACTTTTGATATAATAAATAACTGATTATTTTAAGGAAGGTGGAAAACTGTGCTCTCAGATTGTAGATAACAGCTGGCACTCACTCGACTTTTAGTGTAAACAATTAAAAAATACAAACTTTAAGAAATAATAACGTGCAGTGAAGAAATATTGGATAAACTATTGTGACAATAAAGTAATTGAACTAGTATAATGCATTCAACTAGCAAAATATAAAGTCCATTAACAAAATAAAATTCAAGGGTATTTTTGTAAGTGTACACCTGTTTTTTACAATAAAACATATTGTATACAGTTTTACACAATATATGGCCGTTTATTCCCAACATACATGTTTGAAAGAGGCCTTTTTTATTAACGTCTGCTGTACGATTGGAGCTTGTTTGTTTAGAGTGGAACCTCTCCATTCAATTGGTGAAGGGGTGACCACAGACCTTCCATCTGATACAGCTGGACAAGTTTGAGGTATCACCTCACATATGCTTGTTTGACTCAATACACACCAGTATATAAGTCCACATTTTCTGGTAAACATGCTCATTTTACTCTATGGTGGTGGATCACACAACAAGTGAGAACTGTTTTTCTATTGTGCTTTCTTTCTCATGGGTACCTTCATATTCACTTTAAGGATTATAATTTTGCACATGGACTAATTTCTATTAAAATCCCATTGCATTTTATTAAATGTTCATGCATTCATGAACTTTGGTGTTATTGATTACAGCACAGATTTTTTTTACAATTTTATTTTGTTGATGGACTTTTGCAAGTTGTATGCATTATACTAGTTCAAATACTTTATTGTCACAATAGTTGATTCAATACTTGTTCATTGCCCGTTATTAGTTCTTCACATTTGTATACATTATGAGTGCTGCATTATTATTTATTGATTATTTTATGTGCCTGAGATGAAACCTGTCTTGTTTAAGATATGTAGAACAGTCCATTAAAGTGATTGTAAAGTAATTTATTTTAAAGTAAAAATAACAAACATTTCTATACTTACCTGCCCTGTGCAGGGGATTTGCACAGAGCAGCCTGCATCCTCCTCTTCTTGGGTCCATCTCCTGTGTTTCTGTCCTGCCCTCCTGTTGAATGCTCCCACAGCGAGCTATAGGGAAACCCAAGCCAAGTCTTATTTCCCTGTGCACATTCAGACACGGTGCCATGGCCGGTCCCACCTCTTTCTTTTCTCATTGGCTTGTTGACTTCGAATGACAGCAGTGGGAGCCAATGGCGCTGCACTGTTGTCTCAGCTAATGAGGAGGGGAGACCCGGCCAGCCGAGTGTCTCATGCAACATTGGTGGATAGAAATGGGGCACAAGTATTATTGGGGCTGAGAAGTGCTGCTGCACACAGAAGGTTTTTTATCCCCTTAGTCTGCCTGTAAAGTAGTGCATCTAAAGCATGTATAGAACATGCTGCATCAAAAATGAAATTGTTAAATAATAAAAATGAGTCAAATTCCTTTGCGTCTGGTAAAGAAATTGCAAAAAAACGGCATGCCCCCCCAAATCCATACCAGACCCTTATCTGAGCGTGCAGCCTGGCAGGTCAGGAAAGGGGGGTGAGCAAGCGCCCACCCCTTCTGAACCATACCAGGCCACATTCTTTCAACATAGGGGGTACTTTGGGGCAGGGGGCCCATTGTTCCATTATACCACATACAGCTTTACAAGCATCACCAAAGCATACTATTTAAAGGATTGATATCGTTTTAATGTTGCCATTTAAGCTGCATTAAAAGACTCTCGTCCCACTGTAAATGGATTGTAAAGGGATTTCTTTACACATATTAATTGCATTGTTGCACATCTTCCATGGCAGTGCCAAGCTTCCCCTATCTTCCCCTATCTTTTAGAGTAGTTTATTTATTAGCCATAAAAAAGCCAGAATTTACTGACAAAAATAATTAATTCAAATTAATTAAATCAAATGGGAACCCATGCAGATACACTCATTCCTAACAGCCACCATGTACTATGACTGGAATACATAAGTCTGTAATTAAATATATCTGATTTTACACAGGAATAGCCTTGTTTCCAGATGTTAATATCGTGGTTTGGTGCTTCAACTCTAAATTTATCAATTCCCGTTGCATTGGTGGCCGGTGTAAAGAATGCTTTGTTATACTGGTGGTTAGTGCAAAAAAATGCCCTGTTACATTGGTAGTAAGTGGAAAAGGTGCACTTTACATTTATTGTCATTGATTCCGTGTTGACTCTTAAGGTGATGTTGGTCCAATAACTGATTCAATGTAGGCATCATCAGGTGGAAGATCAATCTGCCACTACTCATTGTGTAGGGAACCCCTAGTAACCTCTGGAAGAACCCTAGGAGATCCACAGAACGCTGATTGAGAATGTTTTGTCTCAACTATGTAGTGTCAGAACAAAAGCCCTGTGCTCTTCTTGTGGGTGAACCCTATTCTATTGCCTCACCAGTTTGCTCTTGTATCACTAAATATGCTAATGGTTAGCGTTTCATTTTTACTTTCTTCTGGCTGGAATTTCCAATGATCCATCACAGGAAGTGTAATAAATTCTTATATCCATGATTTCAGTTCAGATGAGGATTTATCTTTACTTACATCCTGGATAAGCTAGTCTATGATTCAACTTGCCACTAAAAGCTAAAATTTGAAATACTCAGTTTGTGCTGGAGCTGACCTTTAAATTAGTGTTTTTGTTTGCAAATCATTTAAGTAACTTAGGTGTTTTTGGATATTAATATTCTGGAAGAGAAGGTAGTTCTTACAAAGACAAATCATCATCATCATTATCAGGGCTGTGGAGGATTACATATTTTTTTTTTTCCTGGAGCTGCAATTGTAGTTCATTACACTGTTTATATGGCAAAGACTCACCCGGAGAAAATAAAGCACATTATTGTGAAGAATAGTACTGAATATAGAAACAGGCTCTGTGGACCGTCTAATGGGGACCCATTATTATTAATGATGTTCACACACATTAGAATTTATGTTGGTATGTCGCCTATTTTTCATCACCTCCTCCACATACACATACATATTGATTCATCAGATCCTTGACACCATTAATCTTGTGCTTCATGACATTGATTACCAATAATCTTTATTTTGAACTTCATTACATCTATTTAGAATGACTGCAAATTGACTGTAATAAAGTGTCAGAGCTAGAGGCAATAATAATAATTATGATAATTTAGTGACCTGTTTGCATGCTGTTCACTTACCACTGCCAATTAGATACAGATATACCATTGAAGTTATTTTTAACTTAATATGTTATGTAAGTGTCTTAGAGAACTAATAAATACTATCACCCAGGTTTATTAACGGGCAATACCACTGTGAATTTGTATAAGAGCATCATTAAAAATACCTTTATCTTACACACCCAAAATTGCATTTACATAGAAAAGTATAGGAAAGGTGCTTCAGTTTTTTAACCTACTCAGAAATGTTGAGGGTATTTTGAGGATCAGAAGGCTTTATGTGGATTGTTTTCAAATCATTTTGAATTTATGTCGGGAGAGGGGAGAGCTCAGAATGGAGCTTGTCTATTCAGAACAAAGTTCTTCTGCTGTGTGAAGGAAGGTGTGTTCCTTTCCCATCAGTTCTAGCACACTTAGGGCCAGATTCTCAGCGGCGCTACGACGGAGTATCTCAGATGCCTCGTATCTATGCGAGTGATGCTTAGCATCACTTTGGCATAGATACGCTTGAACAGCCGACAAGTGTAATACCATTACACTTGCGGATCGTAGTTGTAATGACAACTCCGGCCACTGGGTGGCCTTTACGTTGTTTTCTCATTTACCTATGCAAATGAGGCTACTACGCCGATTCCCGATCGCTTTTACGCCGCCCCGTCGTCGCGTACGTCGTTTACGAACTCGTAAGGTTACCCCTGCTTCTATGAGGAGTAACCTTACGAAGTACCGTCGGATGCCGTCGGGTGCCGTCGGATGCCATGTTAAGTATGGCGTCAGGTCAGCGTCGGCTTTTTCCGTCGCTTACGTCGTTTTACTAACTCGTTCGCGAATAGGGCATTGCGTAGTGACGATCACGTAGTTTTGACGTCGGTTTCAGCGGCGCTTTCCGACGTGAGCTGGAGCATGCGCACTGGGCTTTTCCCCGTCCGGCGCATGCGCAGTTCATTCTACGCGGGGGTGCGATTAATTTAAATACAAGCTGCCCCATTTGAATTACGCGGGCTTACGCTGGGCCATTTTTGCTACGCCAACGCAAACTACGGAGCAAATGCTTAGAGAATACAGCACTTGCTCTAGTACGATGCGGCGGCGTAGTGTAAATGGCTTACGCTACGCTGGCGAATTTCTTAGAGAATCTGGCCCTATAACTGCAGTCTCTCTGCACCCTGCTCTGTGCTTCTAACAGATGAAGAAATATTTTTAACATGATCTGCCTTTTTAAAGGGGTGTAGAGAGGGGAAGATAAAGCAGATAATCAAGTAAAATGTATGTAGGGAGATTTATTTAATCTATGTGTATCACCTAAGGTTGTTTATTTTACTAGGTGTATGTGAGGGTTTACAGTGTATAACCACTTTAAGGATTTTTTTTCTTTTAAATAAAAAATATGTTATACTTACCTGCTCTGTGCAATGCTATTGCACAGAATGGTCTTTTACCTCCTCTTTTGGAGTCCCTTGCCAGTGCTCTCCACTTCTTATTCCTCTGGTACCTCCCCAGCAAGCCATGTGTCAAGGGGACACCTGTGGGGCTGTACTCTTAGGCCAGGCTGCATGTGTGTCCATAGACACATACAGCACCGGTAAGCCATGCCCCCACTCTCTACTCACAGAAGTTTGGCAGACAGCAGCAGGAGCCTATGGAAACTATGAAGCGGAAAAGCAGTGCAGCAACTGGGACCATGATGTATTAGTGAGAGGAGCCAGGTAAATGTTTAGGGACTGGGGGGAACAAGTAGGGAGTTTTTTTTTTTTTATCCTAATCCATAGACAAAAACAAATATCTTGAGAACCAGAAAGCAAGTCGCGCAGCACTTTATGAATGGCCAGCTTGTCTTCTGGGACACACACACAGGTCACCAAGGAGAAGGATGTGACAACGTGGGCCACGACCCGGCTGGATCGGAATCAAAAGTATACTCCGTACTTCCATAAAGGTAAGAAAGAAAGGAAAAAAAAATGTAATACCCAGAAATTAGTGGTTTAGTTTAAGACCACCTCTCAAAAATGGGTGGAACTCTGCTTTAACAAACATGTAACCCTTGTAGAGTTGGGCTAATAGCTACAGGTTATTTACGACCAAAATGCAAAATGGGGTGAGGACTCAAAATAAGAACTAATTATAACCATGACAATTATGTGCCTTTGAAAAAAAAAATGGCAATATAAGCTTCCTGAATGTTAGGAAGAGGTATTCTTAAGGAAAATAATAACCATTATTGTTTTTTTCTTGTTTGGGCATAAGTACAGTATATTTCTCTTTCTGTGGGGTAAAATATGTATCTGTTAGGCCGCGTACACAGGATTGGTCCAACCCGATGAGAATGGTCCGACGGACCATTTTCATCGGGTCACCGCTGAAGTGGCCTGATGGTCTGATATGCGTACACACCATCAGTTCAAAAACCGATCGTGTCAGAACGCGGTGACGTAAAACACAACGATGTGCTGAAAAAACAAAGTTCAATGCTTCCAAGCATGAGTCGACTTGAATCTGAGCATGCACGGGTTTTTGAACCAATGCTTTTGCGTACTAACGATCAGTTTGGACCGATGGTCAGGTGTCCATCAGTCCGATTTTGAAGCAAGTTTTAAATCTTTGGGCCGTACACACGGTTGGTTTGGACCAATAAAACTGGACTTCAGTCCATTTTCATCGATTTAGACCGATTGTGTGTACGTGGCCTTAAAGTTTAGGATCTTGATGGACTCCTAGCAGATAAACAGGTGTTTTTCTGCACTTTCAGCATTTTAAAAGAGACGAAACATGGGGAGATGTGCATGTATTGATTTTTTTTTGCTATTTTACTTAGACATACACTTTAACTGGGCCTCATTTCTCTTTGCACTACTTATTAACACATACTAAATTTGATTGATACTGGCAAAAACTCCATACTGCTTCCCATTTTCATTTCTTAAAGTGGTTGCAAAGTGTTTTTATCTTAATGCATTCTATGCATTAAGATAAAAAAGAAACTAAAAAATTAAGATAAACTTCTGTGCGCAGCAGCCACCCCAGTACCCACTATTTGTTACAGTACAGTACAGTACAGTCCCATCTCTCTCCACGAGTGCCTTAGCCATCCAGGACTCTCCTCCTGATTGGCTGGCTGAGACACAGCAGCGGCACCATTGGCTCCCGCTGCTGTCAATTAAAGTCAATTCGCCAACCACGCGAGAGAGAGTGGGTGGGGCTAAACATGGGCTCCGTGCCTAAATGGACACAGGGGGCCAGATCCACATACAAATAGATTGGCGCAGTGTATCAGAGATACACTCGCCGCCGTATCTTACCTGGCTTTACTTCGAATCCTGGAAGAATTTGCGCCGTAACTTACGCGGCGTAGTGTATTTTCAAATCGGCGAGTAGGGGGCGTGCTTCATTTAAATGAAGCGTGGCCTCACGCCGATCGAACTGCGCATGCTCCATTCAGAAATTTCCGGCCGTGCATTGCGCTAAATTACGTCGCTACAACGTTATTTTTTTGACTAGCGTAATTTATGTACGTTCCTATTCACAGACGACTTACGCAAAAATAAAAAAAAATAAAAATTTTGACGCGGGAACGATGGCCATACTTAACATGGCAAGTCTAACTATAGGCTGGATAAAAGCAGCTTTAACTATACGCAAGAAAAAGCCGACTAGAGACGCCGTAAGAGATTGCGACGCCGCGCGTACATTCATGGATTGGAGGAAAAAGCTCATTTGCATACCCGACGCGGAAAACGACATGAACGCCGCCCAGCGGACGCCGAAGTATTGCATCTTAGATCCGAAGGCATACGAAGACGTACACCTACACGTACACCTCCATACTGCTTCCCATTTTCATTTCTTAAAGTGGTTGCAAAGTGTTTTTATCTTAATGCATTCTATGCATTAAGATAAAAAAGAAACTAAAAAATTAAGATAAACTTCTGTGCGCAGCAGCCACCCCAGTACCCACTATTTGTTACAGTACAGTACAGTACAGTCCCATCTCTCTCCACGAGTGCCTTAGCCATCCAGGACTCTCCTCCTGATTGGCTGGCTGAGACACAGCAGCGGCACCATTGGCTCCCGCTGCTGTCAATTAAAGTCAATTAGCCAACCACGCGAGAGAGAGTGGGTGGGGCTAAACATGGGCTCTGTGCCTAAATGGACACAGGGGGCCAGATCCACATACAAATAGATTGGCGCAGTGTATCAGAGATACACTCGCCGCCGTATCTTACCTGGCTTTACTTTGAATCCTGGAAGAATTTGCGCCGTAACTTACGCGGCGTAGTGTATTTTCAAATCGGCGAGTAGGGGGCGTGCTTCATTTAAATGAAGCGTGGCCTCGCGGCGATCGAACTGCGCATGCTCCATTCAAAAATTTCCCGCCGTGCATTGCGCTAAATTACGTCGCTACAACGTTATTTTTTTGACTAGCGTAATTTATGTACGTTCCTATTCACGGACGACTTATGCAAAAATAAAAAAATAAAAAAATTTTGACGCGGGAACGATGGCCATACTTAACATGGCAAGTCTAACTATAGGCTGGATAAAAGCAGCTTTAACTATACGCCAGAAAAAGCCGACTAGAGATGCCGTAAGAGATTGCGACGCCGCGCGTACGTTCATGGATTGGCGGAAAAAGCTCATTTGCATACCCGACGCGGAAAACGACATGAACGCCGCCCAGCGGACGCCGAAGTATTGCATCTTAGATCCGAAGGCATACGAAGACGTACACCTGTCGGATCTAACCCAGAAGCCGCCGTATCTTGGTTTGAGGATTCAAACTAAAGATACAACGCAGGGACTTTGAAAGTACGCCGGTGTATCAGTAGATACACCGGCGTACTCTCTCTGTGGATCTGGCCCAGGGAGCTTTGGCTCGGCTTAGGTGCCCTCATAGCAAGCTGCTTGCTGTGGGGGCACTCAACATAAAGGGGGGCCAGGAGAGCTGAAGAGGAGGATCTTGGCTCCTGTGTAAAACCACTGCAGATATCATGTTTGTTATTTTTAGAGAAAATAAAAATTAGACTTTATCACTTTAAGTATTTATGAATACACACCCTTATGTATCATAAGGATTATTGTACGAGCTTCAATACATTTTGAGCATAGTGGGACTTTTCTTCAAGCCCTGTGAACTGAATAACAGCACTAGGCTGGCAGCCATGTGCATTCATATTGCTGAACTCCACAGTGAATCTCAATATCCTTATACAAGTAATTTACAGCAGGAGAGGGAGTATATAACCCTATACATATTGTAAACCTAACTATTACAATAATGTGTTAATGTATGTCAGATCAGCTGGTTGTTTAGAGTTATAGATTACTTAAATCAAGATACTCCATTTTTTATTTTGACACATAAGCAAAGGAGCATTCTAAATCAAAGGCCTAGTTTCTTGGAATGCAGGCTGCATGAATTATGCAACAGTACTGTGTTCTGTTTTTGAGACAAAAGAGCTTTTGGCTGTGGAGATCCAATGCAAATGTAACATGAAAAAGAATCTGAATGGGTGTGCAAATGATAACTTCTGGAAGGAAATCAATGCACAATGCTGTATTTACTCATTTATAAATCTGTATTTGAAGAATAAATCTGTGACACAGTATGCCATTTTTGATCATCAACAAGAAGATTGATGTCATGCCACCCTCCCCAAGACGTTTTATCTGCTGAACTTAAATTTTTATGTTTTTCCTATGCAGGTTTTCATAATAAAATTCATTTTTTTTATTTATTTGAAAATAAGATAAATGAAATATAAAGGTCATTGCTTTGGAATGAGAATCAAGTGCAGGTCTTTCATATTACAACTCCCTCTAAGTAAACCTTACTGACATCCATTTTTTGCAAAGTCACAACTAAAGCTGATAGAGCCACAATACTAAAAATGCCTATTATATTCACCAACTTAAAACCACCCAAAATTTGAACTTCCGCTTTTCGGAATCCCCCCCCCCCCTCCGGTATCACATTTGGCACCTTTCAGGGGAAGGGGGGATAGCTGCTGCTATCATCGCCATGTCCGGCCCCTTCTCCATCCCCAGCTGTCTTTTGGGAGACACACAGGTCTCAGAAGACAGCAGGGACCAGTGAGGATGTGCAGCACGACTCGTGCATGCGCAGTAGGGAACCGGGCTGTGAGACCGCAAGGCTTCACTTCCTGATTCCCTTACTGAAGATGGCAGCACCCTCACCCGAGAGCCGACGAATAAGGGACAGATCGGCTTCGGGTGAGGACATGGCAGGCACCCTGGACAGGTTAGTGTCCATATTTTAAAATTCAGCAGCTGAAGTATTTGTAGCTGCTGACTTAAAAAAATGGCAGAACTCCGCTTTAACAGATCAGTGATTTTGTATGTCCTTATTAGTACATTTTACATTAGCAATGTATGTATGCTAAATGTTTTATTGTTCATATTAAGAATGTTTGAATTTCTCATTGTACATCTATTTTTTTATTTTCTAGCTTGCACTTAGTGACTGCTAGATGTTTGATTAAGTCCCCATACATAATTTTTCATATGGTTAGAACATTAATTAACCACTTAAGAACCAGACCTTTAGTCAGCTAGAGGACCCGGCCAGGTTTTGCGATTCAGCACTGTGTCGCTTTAACAGACAATTGTGCGGTCGTGCGACGTGGCTTCCACACAATATTGGTGTCCTTTTTTTCCCACAAATAGAGCTTTCTTTTGGTGGTATTTGATCACCCCCCCCCCCCGTTTTTTTTTGCACTATAAACAAAAATAGAGCGACAATTTTGAAAAAAATTCAATATTTTTTACTTTTTGCTATAATAAATATCCCCCAAAAATATATAAAAATATATTTTCTTTCCTCAGTTTAGGTTTATACATATTCTTCTACCTATTTTTGGTTAAAAAAAAATCGCAATAAGCATTTATCGGTTGGTTTGCGCAAAATTTATAGCGTTTACAAAATAGGGGATAGTTTTATTTCATTTTTATTAATCATTATTTTTTTACTACTAAAGGCGACGATCAGCAATTTTTTTCATGACTGCGACATTATTGCGGACACTTCGGACAATTTTGACACATTTTTGGGACAATTGTTATTTTCACAGCAAAAAATGCATTTAATGCATTGTTTATTGTGAAAATGACATTTTCAGTTTGGGAGTTAACCACAAGGGGGCGCTGAAGGGGTTATGTGTTCCCTAATGTGTGTTTACAACTGTAGGGGGTGTGGCTGTAGGTGTGACATCATCGATTGTGTCTCCCTATAAAAGGGATCACGCGATCGATGATGCCGCCACAGTGAAGAACGGGGAAGTCGTGTTTACACACGGCTCTCCCCGTTCCCCAGCTCCGGGGACCGATCGCCGGACTCCAGGGGCGATCGGGTCCGCAATCCCACGGTCCCGGAGTTTCGGACTGGGTCGTGGGAGTGGGCCTCAGGCACGCACCCGTGACCCACGGCTGGGCACTAGTACAGGACGTACCTGTATGTACATGTGCCCAGCCGTGCCATTCTGCCGTCGTATATGTGCAGGAGGCGGTCCTTAAGTGGTTAAAGTACATGTAACCTTAACTTAATTCAATTTAGCTAGTTAAGTTACTGGGGTTGATTTACTAAAGGTAAATCCACTTTGAACTACAAGTGCACTGCAAGTGCACTTGAAAGCACACTTGTAAGTGCAGTCGCTGTAGACTGCTGTAGATATGAGGTAAAGCTCTAAAATGAGGGGAAGCTCTGCTGATTTTATTATCCAATCATGTGCAAGCAAAAATGCTCTTTTATATTTTCCTTGCATGCCCCTCTCAGAGCCCCTCTCAGATCTACAGTGACTGCACTTCCAAGTGCACTTTCAGTGCAAAGTGAATTTGCCCTTCGTAAATGGCACCCAGTGTGTTGCCCAGTCAGTGTACAAAATCAGTGGGTGATGATTTTATAACCTGATTCCTGATATATACTGCTTATGGAGTATTTGTAGGGTAAAGTTAATATTTTGGAGCATTCTTAAGGTTGGAGGGCAACTTAGAGGTTTCTCTCTCAGCAGTCAAGGAAACAAAGCTATGCTTGTGATGTCTCCATGGGGAGTAGTTCATATGAGAAAAAAAGGGCATGTCTGACAAGTCCAGAAACATGCATTTTAATTTAAAATGTGTTAAGGCACAGGTTAAAAGCACTGCATCTGGTAAAGGCCTGGGGCTATGCAGCATTTGGAGGAGTTGCAATAGACCTAGGGTGTAACATCTGGGTAATGTTACATCTAGGCAGAGTTTCACAGTACTTGTTACCATAAAAAAAGTGTTAAAAATGCTGCATCCTGTAGACTAGGGGGAAGTTAGGATTTCCTTGAATTGCAAAAAGAGGTGAAGAAAAAAGGGAATTTCCATGAGATGTGAACACATGGAAACAGGCTTATTTAGTTTCCTAAATTAATTACAATTATTTATTAGCTGAATGACAGTACCAATCCAACATCCTGGTCAAATAGTAAGCATTTTGAAACAGTCAGATGTCAGGGAGCGACATTCCTCCAGCCATTTCTGTTCTGCAGGAAATGGTGTGTTTAATGCTGGCCAGTTTAGAGGATTTGATAGTGTCCCAGACTGCATGAATGGTCTCAAAGAAAAAAAGGGGAATATGCACCAGCATCGTCTGTAATAAAGCAGCTAGGTCATTGTGAAACAAGGAGATGAGTAGTACAAAACACAGTAATTTAATGCTGAGATATGTAATATGTGTGGATGCCCACTTGAAAGCAAAGTTGGTCTTAAGCTTTGGAGGGTTAAAGGAGTTGTAAAGGTAAAAGTTTTCACCTTAATGCATTCTGTGGATTAGCGGCCCCCCAGCCCCCCCGTTTACTTACCTGACCCCTCAAAAGTCCCATGCGGTGAACGTGCTTGCTTCTCAGCCAGGCTTCTCGGCGAATTCATTTGTTGATTGAAAGTAGCGCATCCCACAAGAAATCATCACCATGCAAGCTCCTTTAAGTTAACCATGCACAGTGAAAATTTCTTTCCTGCAACCACGGTTGCAGGACATAAATTTGTCTGATACCCCCATAAACACAGACAGTGCTGACAATGGAATCAGCAATTGTCTTCAACCATCCCCGCCAGGAGAAGACAGTGATTATTACTAGTGAATATAGCAGGAGCTTGCGATAATCAAAAGAAAATCCGACAGGCTAATTGTACCCAAGTTGGCTGGTTGCTACTCAACTTGGCCAAGATTCAAACCATGTATGGCCGGCCTTACACTGGAAAAAGGCAGGTTGAGCACTTCCAACTTTTGTTAAGTTGAGTTGATATGTAACTTAAAAAGTCTGGGATGGTAATACCTGGTTGGCTGAGGAAATAAAGCAATTATTTGTGTAAACAGAAACCTCATGCTGATGTTTCCCAGTTAGTACCCTCAGCTATTTGGGTTCACCCATATGTGGCTCTGAAACAGTTCCATGCTCAGTATGAAGCTGAGGGATAAGAGTAGGCAGTCCTGATAGGCCCCATTGTAATTCATTAAAATCTGTTTCCCTTGACTCGTGCTGAGTGAGAGGATTATAAGGTTCAGATTCATGCTTACATATACAGACCCAGACTGATAGCCTCTAATATGAGCTGTATGAAGGACCAGTCAACATGTCAAAGACATTTTCTGCATGAGTAGACAGTAGAAAGGTTTGTTCTGATCTTGACAAAGCTCAATGGATGATGTTTATTGCCCAAACTGAGCTATCACTGCTTTCTTATGTGGACATAAAGCCTATCTGGTCCAACTGTAACATGTTACCGTGCAGCAGTTGAGGAAGTGTCCCTGACCCTTCCTTGTGATAGCAGGTGGAAGTTCCTCTGCCTGCACCTGCTATCATGTTTTAAAAACAGCATAACTGGGCAGGGCTTCAACCACATAGCTGCATCATTCATTCACAGATCCCTGAATGAATGAACTATAAGTCCCATCTGCCACTCAGTATATGGCTTGTAGTTTTCAATGAACACTGATGAGCACTATCTTCCAATTCATTGACTATTTCTGCACTTCAGTAACTGTCTGATTGTATGGGAGGTACTGTGTCTGCAGGAGCCTGACATTTCCCCCAATCCACTAATCGTGGGTGTAAAGCTTTGCAGGCTGCAGTGTAAAAAAAATAAAAAATGATAGGTATCCTTTTACAAAATCATGCACATTTATTTATTACAAAAGGTGAACTTGGCTTTTAATGATGTAGTAATGATTACAAAGCTGCAATAATGTGTGCCTTTTTATTTGCTTGGAGATCAGATTTAAATGCTTGTTATGTCCTATTCTGTATCACGTTAAAGGAAGTTAATCTTTGATCTTTATACTCAAATATGTCCTTCAATAAATTATTCTTGTTGTTATGGGTGTTAGGCTTTACTGAGTACATAACTTCCTGAGACTAGATAGCTTTTCTCAAGAACACAGCACTTGTGTATGTGGAGAGTCTGGTTGTATGATTAGGAGATCACACTGTTTAACCTCCCTGGCGGTATGATTATTTCAGATTTTAGGTGCTGCTGAATGTGGTACCATTATTTTGCAAGGAAATTTGGCGTTTTACATTGTAGGCCTGTAATTCTTCGGAATAACTCACTTAAATCTGTCCGAACAAGAGTCTAGTAGACATCCCGGGTATTAAAAAGTTTGAAAAACAAAATCATAAATTATAATATAATAAAAAATTATAAATAATTATAACAAATAATAATACAATTATAATAAAAAATATTCAATAATGTAATCAACTTAAAATCACCGAAATTTGCTTAGTTGCAGAATTGTCGCTGTCGTTACTTTTATTTTTTATGACGAATTTCCCCACAAATCACTATCGCTCAATTCTGCAAGTGATTATAATTTATTATCG
This sequence comes from Rana kukunoris, assembly GCA_029574335.1. NCBI lineage: Eukaryota > Metazoa > Chordata > Amphibia > Anura > Ranidae > Rana > Rana kukunoris. Next base: position 619,283,139 of record CM056049.1, on the reverse strand, counting down.
CTGTTTTCTAGCTGGTCTAAAACCACTTTTGACATAAAGGGACACTTTTTGGTTGCTATGGACAATCTACAGTTTGCAGGCAGAAAGAACAGATTTTATTATATACAAGTACATGCAGGACAGTGGGCAGACCACTAGGGACAAAGGGGGTGTGTATTTTTTACATACAGTACTGTAATCTGTAAGATTACAGTATTCTGTATGTATTGTGTTTATTTACTTTTTTTTATTTGGCGTCATTCTCCGCCCCCGTGCGTCATAACGTCGGAGCTCGGTGGCACACAGGGACCCTGTGAATCGAGCGAGGAGACAGCTCGATCACACAGTGAGGCGGCATGGCAGGATCCAGGGACAAGGTAAGTAAACCATGCCTGTGGCTGCTGCAAGGCGATCCCGAGTCTGGCTCGGGGGCTACGACTTTTGGTAATGAAATACCACCCCGAGTCTGACTCAGGAATACCGCCAGGGGGGTTAAGCAAACAAATACACAGGCTTTGCAGTTTCATATATATCATTTTAAAACATACTATTCAAACTTCTCCTTGCTGCTTCTGAATGGATTTTGGATCTTGTCTCTATTTTGGTAAACATTTTGGATAAAAAATGCAAAACTATGAAAGATGTCAGTAATAAAACAGATTACCAGGTTAGTAACACAGCATTCGCTTACAGCACGAGTCTACTATATCCTGATAAAATGCCATCAAATTGTGTTCCCTTTGAGTCAACAGGATTTGATGTCTGTTCCAGTCTCTGTTCTGAATTTTTACATGCTCACATTTTCTGATGTGGATTTGTTATGACAAATCAGCTAAAAAATATTTATTGTATCTGTTTTCCCGAGGGCACTGGATAGAGTTCAGTTAGGGTAAATTATAAATTTACTACACATACTGTACCATGAAATGTCATACTTTTTTCTCTGCTTGTTTTGTTCCATCAGGCAAACACCAAGGCATAGCTTAAGTTATGTGTAATTTTAGCAATCCAAATAATACATATAATATTGTTTAGAATTAAACTGAAGGAGTACATTTTAAGTGTAAAGCAGTATTTTACAAAAAAAAATCAGGAAAGACATTTTTAGTTTTTATCCCCACAATGTGCAAGCTTTTAAAGTGTGTGAGGACCCTCTTATGTTCTCCATTTGTGTCTGTTAACTATACCATGGGATTTTTTTTATATAACTGTTTGATAAGTACAAACACTCCTGGTGGTCTTTTCAGACATTTAGAACTGTTCTGTATGCCCTGGGCACTTTCTGTATTGTGTCAAAGAGTCCATTTAGTCCTACAAAATGTTTACACCCCGTTGATGAGGTCTGAAAGTGGGAATAGTTAAAGTGGTTGTAAACTCTTAAATATAACTTGAGAAAGTCACGTGATCAGTGATGCAACACGTCGGGATGAATCGGGTGACGTTACTTCCGGTCATGACAGAGACCGGAAGTCCCTGAAATATCGATGCTGAATGTTTCAAATTTGAACTGTAAGTTGCTGCTTTGAATAAACACTTATAAGAACACTTATATATTTATTTACCACCACTGCCGTATACCTCTGCCTGGTTTGGTGCTCTAGGAGAAAAGTGGATTAGAGTGTGCCATTAAGGATAACATTTACCAGGAGCGACATTAGACCCAGTGGGGTCTTTTATTTGAGGTGAGAGGCTGGGGCACAATTTTAGTGGATTGCGGCTGGTGGAAGCAAGAGTGATTACATTAGATTTGATACATTTACTACACTTGATTGTTGCACTTATGCACACCAGGGACAACGCCACCAAGCCGTGGACACCTCAGAACAACTGTTTTGCTTTTTTGATCCAGAGGGATCAACTGGACAGTATCACACAGAACCTTAGGGGGCGTTTGAAAGAAACTCAACCCCCTCCCACATCGGGAGTGTGACCATTCATATAGGAAGGGCCATAACCCTCTAGCGATTCATTCCGAACCCACTCGTGACCACTATCATCCCAACTAGGGACCTCTCTCTTTCCGCAAAAGCCAGCGAATTGAGAAATAATTTTATACGGTACAACTCCCTGGCCCCTGATGACGGTTCTCCTTTAAATCAAGAGACCAGAAACGTGTCGGGCATTCTCCACTTTGTCCCACGGAGATTGTGCTTTTTTATTATGTTGTATTATACAATGTGCTGATATTTGATTTTATCCTCTCTCTATTTCTTTCACTGGGTGCACTTTTCCAACCCCTGATGTTCCATACCTACTCAGTGATTGTCACAAAGAGGTAGTGGACCATACAGTTCACCTTTCCAACAAGTATCAATTTGTACGTGATTGGGTCTATATTATAACTTATGTATTAAAAGTATATTTTTTCTGAACTTGGCCTTCAAAGTCCCGTTTCCTTGGGGGTATTTCTTTGTTTTCTACAGTTATTAGGGATGTGGCCACTCTCAGATTGTCCGCATGTGTAAAATCCTCTCTTTTATTTTCTTAAAAGATCAGGTGGAACCAATGTTTTTCTGAGATTCACATTAGGTGTTAACACTGACATATGGGCATTGAAAAGATGTGTATCGTAGCTAGTGATTAACTTTGTTTTTAAATATTTGTTTAGATATTTTTAAAGAAACACTAAGTTAAAGTGTAAAACTATAAAATTCTTAGAGAGTAAAAATAAAACTTTTACTTTAAAGTTAGAGTAACATTAAAGTATGCATCTGACCAAAAAAAAAAGCATATTCAGTGATATATCGCTGCAGTAAATTCACATGTCCTTATGTATTGTCTCCTACTGTACAGAAAAAAATACAGAAAAATGCTAACAATTATGCAGGCTTCTAACTTCTAGTGAGCTGACAAAAGTGCTTTTGCTGCATTGAATTCATAGCTTCCTTAATTCCGCCATACAGAGTTACAAAACATCCCTGGTTATGTTATGGAAATTAGGAAAGGGGAATGTCTAGCACAGAAAAACCCAGGCAGGGTTTAAAATTCTGCTATAGATTTTAATGCAGCGGAATAGTACTGTCAGCTCTACGTATCAGTGTAAAAAAAAAAAAAGTATATTGCTCTATTTACAGCATGTTTAAAGACTCAGGACATTGGAAAGTGTGCATGTGCTGCACAGAAATAGAGGTCGATTTTCTAAAACTGGAGAGTGCAAAATCTGGTGCATTCGTGCTTGGTAGCCAATCAGCTTTTAACTTCAGCTTGTTCAATTAAACTTTGACAAAAACCTGGAAGCTATGCAAAGCTGCACCAGATTTTACACACTCCAGTTTTAGCATATCAACCCCATAGTGTTTCTGTTTTTTTTTTTTTTTCAGACACACACTATAAGTAACCGTATACCTTTTGAACCTACTAGTTTAAATATGTTGACATAGACAACTTAATAGTGTAAACCTTGATATAAAATATATAAGGAAATCTACAGTCTTTTTCTGAACATGTGGGTCATCAAAGGCAAGGTCAATGTGCAATCTGGATCACAAAACACAAATGACACACCGCAAACAGTGCAATATTATTGTTCCTCTAATTTATAGCCAGAGTTGCTTAGGTGTAAAGGAAAGCACAATTTACTCAAATAGTACACTTCAAGAGAAAATCAGTTCTGAGCTATTATGCTGCCAAGGTTACACGGCAAGGATGCAGGAAAATATATAGTTTACCACTGTACAATCAAGATTCTGAGGTGGTATTTATGGAAATCTTTGCTAGGAAAGATCTTTAGTAAATTATATGTCTTTTTCAAGGGGTTTTTGACTATGTTATCATTTCGATTCATTGATATTCCGCTTGAAATAACTGAGATGTTTTATATTCAGTAACATCTAGTCATTTACGTGTGATCATATTGAAATGAATATTTCTATATTATGGAATGGATATTTACACACATATTTACTCTAAAATAACTAGAAACAGAGAATAATTAAAATATGTAAAACTTTGTATTACTTGTGATAAATTTCTTGCATTAATTTACTGAAGAGTAAAGAATTAGACAACTTAAGACAATGGAATACAAACTTTTGTGTTATTTGACACATTTGGGTAAGTTATTGAAATTGGAATTATCCTGACCACAATTTGTATAATGTTTCTCTCTTGTATTTAAATTTTTATCATAAACATTAAATACTGCATGTGTTATGCTAGGATGAAATGTGTGAGGGCAAACTTCCATTATGATCATGACATTTTTGTTGCATTTTATTGCTCAAGAACTGTTAAAGGACCTGAACTCTGGAAGCTGTGCCCAAAAAAAAACAGACAGAAGGACTAGTCACCAGTATTGCCTATAAGCTGTCTACAGCTGATTTTTCTCCATTACTGACTTCTCATGCCCTCTTTGTAGCGGTGGATCCCTTGAGGATTGGTGATGTGAAGACTAGAGGGGAATATTCCAAATTAAGAAAAAATACATTAACATTGCACCTCAGCTTTCTCTCAAGCAAGGATAACAGTTAGTAGCTCAATAGTAACTTCACCAAATCTCTATGTAAGTCTTGTGAAAGTAGCCAATAGATGTACCGTGCATTAGATCAGTGGTTCTCAACCTGGGGGTTGGGACCCCCTTGGGGGTCAAATGAGGATTTGCCAGGGGTCACCAAAACCTGGGCTGTTCCTGAAGCCCGTGGCTGCCCACTCAACCTCTACACAACCGCCCATTCAGTTCACGGCATAGCTGGGGGGCTGGGACTAGAGGTCAGCTGATTGGTGAGGAATGTGAAGTGGGAGGGGCTGGAGGAGACCCTATCTGCTGATTTTAGCACTGCTAGGAGAAACCACAAAGTCAGAAACACAGTGGGTAACACTACCTGTGATTATAGTTGCCATTAAAAGTCCCCACTACAGTTCTCAGATCAGCAGATGACCTTGATCATGGGCACCTAAGTTGGCTGATCCCAACTCCCCACCAGCACTGCCACTCATCCCAACTCCCTGCCAGTACTGCCACTGATCCCATACTGCCCACTAGGGAGTAAGAGAAGGAATACGAATAGAGAATACATGAAAGGGAGAGTAAAAGAGGGGGAAGAACAAAAAAAAGGGAGAGAAAGAATAAGAGAAAGAACAAAATGGACGGCTAGAGAGGGATGGTGAAAACAAACAAGAAATTAGGATAGAGAGAGATAAAAGGGAAAGAAAGGAGAACAAAGAGAAAGAGTGGTACATCCTAAAATGTACTATAAGGGGTTTTAATATTGTACAAGTGGAAGGGACTCAGGGAGTGCTAAATGTCCGTGGGTTAGGGGCGCAAATTACTTGTGCCGACAACCCACGATAGTAAAATAATTTTACCGTTAGGGGTCCCCACAACTTGGGAAATGTTAATAAGGGGTCACAGCACTAGAAAGGTTAAGAACCACTGCATTAGATGATCTAACTCTGCAGTAGAAATAGGTGTTCGCCTATTCGCTTAATAGCTAACATTATGGAGCTTTCGCTACAAATTTCAAGCACTGCGGAATGCCCAAAAATGCACTGTGAGATCGCAGTGCATTGACGTCTATGTGGCAAGAATAAGCTAGGTGTGCTTAATGTTTAATAGGCAGGGGGCTAAACTGTTGAATTGACAAAATACAGGAATAGTGGAACCCCCCTGCGAGGGCTGCTATTTGTATTTGTGAAATTTTAAATAAAATTGGGCTACCACATATGTACACATATGTATATACAGTGCAGTCAGTATGAATTAAGAAAAACAAAACAGGTTCCCCCAGTCCATACCAGGCCCTTTAGGTCTAGTATATATAAAGGGAAGTTCATGCCAAACATTAAAAAAAAATACAGCGCAGGGTCTCCCCCAAATCCATACCAGGTCCTATGTGGCTGACATAGGTTTTAAAGGGAACTCCTCGACAATTTTTTAAAACATTTGTGCGGGGTCCCCCATAAAATCCATACCAGACTCTTAGCTGAGCAAGCAGCCTGGCAGGCCAGGAAAGGGGGGACATGTTGATGAGAACAAGATCATCCCCACAACCCTGGCATGGTGGTTGTGGGGGTCTGTGGATGGGGAGTTTATTGGAATCTGGAAGCCTTCTTAAACAAGGAGACCCTTTAAGTTACCCTTAAAATCCAAATTAGAGCTGAAGGGCCTAGTATAGACGAGGGAAGGAACCAACGCTCTTTTTTCCTTGATTTTCATCTATATTGCTGGGAGTCGGCAATACATTACAGCTGCAACCAATTTTTTGCTGAGGCACTGTAAAACACATCACACATATGCACCACTTTACAGGCCCACTTTACAGGCAGACTAAGGGGACCCCCAGGCAGCCGCAACAAACTTTGGTGCATCCATTCAGTCACCATTTATTGTGGTGTGCTGTAGCACATGTGGGCTGCCTTAGTGCATTGGGGAACCATTTAAATTAAATGGCACTGCATTGCAGAAATGTGTCTAACATGCATTTCCTTAACACAAGAGTGTAAATAAGCCTTCATTGTAATTTTATTCACACAATGGATACACATAAAAGATGATAAAACTTTTAATATACGATTCAGAAGACTCTTAAGAACAGCAGTGATAAGACAATTATTGAATTGATACGCATTCTAAAGTCCTGTACACACGATCGGATATCTGATGGAATCTAATCCGGTCTAATTCGTCGGATATCCGATGAAGCTGATTTTCATCAGTCTTGCCTACACACCATCGGTCAAAAATCTGGCCGTGTCCAACACGGTGACGTAAAACACCACGACATGCTGAGAAAAATTAAGTTCAATGCTTCCGAGCATGCGTCGACTTGATTCTGAGCATGCATGAATTTTTGACCGATGGACTTCCACACAGACGATTCTTTTTTTCTATCGTTTTTTTATCCATAGGAAAATTTTAAAACATGTTCTATTTTTTTTCACTGATGGAAAACAAACCGATGGAGCCCACACACGATCGGTTTGTCCGATAATAATGGTCCATCGGTCTGTTTTCATCAGACAAACCGATCGTGTGTACAGGGCTTTAGTGAACAAAATTAAGACACATTTTGGTTGGTTAGAAATTATTTTAGGAATCAAACTGCTAAGATAAAACTGTTGTTTGGAAAAAGCTACTTTGGTGCATAGGACTATTTTTATTGTGCCCTGATTGATGGCTATAGGTGCCAAATTTATTTGGGCCCTTGTGTGGCTGGCCAAATCTGATGTTTGTCATGCTGCTTTTGGCCAAGAAAAATAGGTAGCCATGATCAGTTTCATAACTGCCATCTATTTACTCATCTACATCCACATACATAATGTTATACACTTTAAAATGTGTTGGTCGGTTGCAGGGCAGTAAGAAAATTAGGAGTATGAGTACATTTGTGACTTTCTTATTAAATGATTTGTCCCAGAGAATTTAGGTAAAATAAATTAGCTGTTTCTCCAAATGGGAGAGCAAAGACATTTAGGGCCAGATTCTTGTTGCTGGCGGCGTAGTGTAGCGTTTCCTATTTACACTACGCCGCCGCAACTTACAGGAGCAAGTGCCGTATTTTCAAAGCACTTGCTTCGTAATTTGCGGCGGCGTAGTGTAAATGGCCCGGCGTGTCCCCGCGTAATTCAAAGGGGGCGGCTTTTATTTAAATTAAGCGTGCCCCCACGCCGAATGAACTGCGCATGCGCCGGCCGTAAACTTAGCCCAGTGCGCATGCTACATAGTACGCCGCAAATACATTGTTTCAACGTGAACATAATTAACGCACAGCCCTATTTGCGACGAGTTACATAAACAACGGAAATGATGGAAAAACATGACGCTGTCCCGTCATCCATACTTAACATGGTGTACGCCGGACCTACGCAAGGTTACCCCTCATATAGCAGCGGTAACTATGATGACGACGCGCAAATAAGTTCGGGAATCGGCGTATTAGGCTTATTTGCATATTCGACGCTGAAATCGATGGGAACGCCACCTAGTGGCCAGCGTAACATTACAACTTAGATCTGACGGTGTAAGTGACTTACGCAAGTCGGATCTAAGCAAAATCTATGCGTAACTGATTCTAATAATCAGTCGCATAGATACCCAGGGCCAGAAACAAAGATACAACGGTGTATCTGGAGATACATCGTCGTATCTCAGCTGAGAATCTGGCCCCCAGTCTTTTTGATAATAACAATGATTTTCCTGATTAATTTGAAGGTGACTGGTAATATACTTTTCCCGATAGCAACATGAAATAGAATACATTTTACCAAGCAGAACAGAGAATTTTGTGTTTTAAAGTGATGGCATATGGAACTTTGAAATATAAGGAATACTTAGTGTTCCCATGCAGTGAAAGTGAGTCCTTTAGCGCTTATGGGATGAGAACATGCAGACTAGGGGTTGAGCTCAAGCTGGGAAATGTAAAACAAAGTAAACACATAAAATAAAGTAGCAGAAAATAATTTAACTTAAATCTTAAGCAAAGCACATATGTTTCTTATCACAGCAGGATGGTATCTTGCTTAACAACTTTGTGTATCCTCCTAAACCTTTAGGAAATTAAGTGTTTGCTTTAACCTGAAATGTTTTTCCTCTGTTTTGCTTAAAAATGTATACCACATTACACAATTAGGTCACTCCTATGGAGAGGTTTATTGAAGTATATAAGTGATTAGAAAAGTCAGTAAACATATTTGAAATCCAGCGTAAACGTCTCACACTAGGGGATGATTTGCCAAAATGACATGAAATTAAGTAATTTTTTCATGCAATACTACATCCAGTCACATGCAGGAGAATTTAAAGAATGAATGAATGAATGAATGAAAAACTTATATAGCGTGGCACATGCAAACTAAATCGCCTCTTCTACATATGATTAAAGGTAAGCATATTTTTACCTCACTTCAGTTCATTTTAGACCACCCTTTGGACTATCCAGCTGAATACATTCAACTACAGTGCTCAAAAAATTAAAGGAACACTTTTGAATCAAAACTCCTGGGATATTGATCTGGTCAGTTAAGTAGCAGAGGGGGGGGGGGTATATACAGAGGGGGTTGTTAATCAGTTTCAGCTGCTTTGCTGTTAACTTAAATTAACAACAAGTGCACTAGATGGGATGACCTCCAAAACAGGAATGTTTTTTTCAGGTGGAGGTGTCTGACATTTTCTTCCCTACTCATCTTTTCTCACTGTTTTTCACTAGTTTTGCATTTGGCTAGGGTCCGTGTCACTACTGGTAGCACAAGGCAATACTTGGACCCTATAAAGGTTGCACAGGCAGTCCAACTCCTCCAAGATGGCACATCAATATGTGTCATTGCCAGAAGGTTTGCTGTGTCTCTCAGCACAGTCTCAAGAGCATGGAGGAGATTCCAGGAGACAGGCAGTTACTCTAGAAGAGTTGTACAGAGCCGTAGAAGGTCCTTAATCCATCAGCAGGACTGGTATCTGCTCATTTATGCAAGGAGGAACAGGATGAGCACTGCCAGAGCCCTACAAAATGACCACCAGCAAGCCACTGTTGTGAATGTCTCTGACCAAACAATCAGAAACAGACTTCATAGGATTGGCCTGAGGGCCCGATGTCCTCTAGTGTTCTCTGTGCTCACTGCTGGACACTGTGGAGCTCGATTGGCATTTTCCATTCAACACCAGACTTGTCAGGTCTGCCACTGGTGCCCCATGCTTTTCACAGATAAAACGTTATGCTGCCTGTAACATCATTCAGCATGATCGGTTTGGTAGTTGGTCAGTGATGGTCTGGGAAGCATTTCCATGGAGGGATGCACAGACCTCTACAGGCTACACAATGGCACCCTGACTGCCATTAGGTATCCGGATGAAATCGTTAGACCCATTGTCCGACCCTACACTTGTGCAGTGGGACCTGGATTCCTCCTGGTGCACGACAATGCCCAGCCTCATGTGGCAAGAGCATACAGCCAGTTCTTGGAGGATGAAGAAATTGATACCATTGAATGGCCTCCACGCTCACCTGACCTAAATCCAAAAGAAGACCTCTGGGACATTATGTTTCAGTCCATCCGGTGCCACCAGGTTGCACCTCAGTCTGTTCAGGAGCTCAGTAATGCTCTAGTCCAGATCTGGGAGGAAATACCCCAGGACACCATCCGTTGTCTCATTAGAAGCATGCCCTGATGTTGTCAGGCATGCATACAAGCACCTGGAGGCCATACAAACTACGAGGACCATTTTGAGTTGTTGCAATGAAATTTTAGCAAAATGGACTAGCTTGGTGCATAATTTTTTCACTGATTTTCTGGGTGTCTTCAGCCCTCTGTAGGTGGATAATTTTCATTTCCATCAAATGATGTGCCACCCTTTCATTCCTAACACATTACCCAGTCCATATCAGTATAGATATCCAGCATGAGATTTTTGCCCGTTGAGATCTGATATGTTTTATTTTTTTGAGCAGTGTATTTATTATTTTTATTGAGTGCAAATAAATAAATCACTATATGAAGCAAAACCAAACTATTTAATTATGGTAACTCTAATGTGAAAAAATACGGGTAACAAAAAACACATAAATCTGACTTTCAGCCTACGTTCACATTGGAGCGATTTGTCATGCGATTTGAGAGATCAAATCGCGTGACAAGTCGCAGCCTATTGGCGGCAATGGCACTGTTTCAATCGGTGTGACACCGATTTTGCAGCACGGCACCGATTTGCAAAAGTAGTTCCTGCACTACTTTTGCCGATTTCAGGTGCGATTTCCATAGACATCTGTCTATGAAGCCACACAAATGTCTATCAAGTAGCACCTGAAATCGTGCTGACCTTGCTACTTTGAAATCACGCTACTTCAAGTAAAGTAGTGCGATTTCAAAGTAGCATCAGTGTGAACCAGGGCTAATGGCAAGTTGGATTTATATAAAATCCATATTTTATTTATATACAGAAATATAAAAATCAAAAGCTATACATAGAAAATTGCCAACTAAAAATGTCATGCCAACTTTGTGGTAAAGTTTTAAATAGCTAAAAGAGATAAAGGGTTAATTTACTAAAGATAAATAGGCTGTACACTCTGCAAGGAAAGTTATACTTTTCAAGTAAAATTTGCTCCAGAATTTAGTGAATGTGGGGAAGATTAAATTTCCCCAAAATATCCAGTCACATTTAAGGGGGGGGCATCATGTTTGCAAATGAATTGAGGAGGAAAATCATCAGCACATCAAAAAGCTCTAGGGCAAATTATTTTGCAAAGTGCAACTTCCCTTGTGAAGTGAGCAGTCTATTTGCCTTTACTAAATCAACTCTATATCATTGTTTAAATTAGATTCCTTTCTGTCAGTAGCTAAGCATAATAGAAGAATGTTCTAAGTGTTATTTTAGTAGTAGCACTACTAATAATGATTAGCTACAGCAGTATTGGTAGTAATGTAAGAAGTAGCAGTTGTAATAAGTTGATGCCTGTAGCAGTACTAGCAGAAAACTCAATGGTTACTTAAAGTAATACTAAAGGTTTGATTTTTTTTTTAAACAACATACTTCCACGGTGCAGTTTTTTTTGCACAGAGAGGCCCCGAACAATGACTTCTAGGGTCCCCCGGTGCCTCTCATGGCTCCTCCCCACTTTAGATAACCCCCTTTGGGAAGGGATTTCCTGGGGGTTACCTTGCGGGCGCACTCCCGAGTCCAGCATTTGGCAGTTATAGCCACCAATGCAGGACTCTGCTCCACCCCTGGCCCCCTGCATCATTGGATTTGATTGACAGCAGTGGGAACCAATGGCTGCACTGCTATCAATCTATCCAATCAAGAGCCGAGAACCCTGGACAGAGGAAGAACACGTTCTCGACATGGGACTTTCCAGGGCTCAGGTAAGTAAAACAGGGGGCTGGAGGGCGGTGACTGGCAGAATTTATCTTACATTAATGAATAGGGTGCATTAAGGTGAAAAAACAGGAGGGTTTACAACTCCTTTACATGGGAGTAGTAGTAAATGGTATCTATGACTACAAGGAAAAATCAAAAGTGTTATAAAATGCTCATAGCCTCAATCAACATTTAACTAAATGATCTTTTCAAAATGTTATTTTTAACCAAAACATTTGTATGAGGACACCTTTGCAAAGCAAAATGATTATCAAACAAATTGTTTGAAATGTAATCTTAGATTTTGTTTTCTCAGACAAAAGCATTGTAATGCATTTGGAGACCAAATCAATCAGTATAGGTATTCTTTGTAATCAATATATTGGCTCCTCAAGTCAAAGGTCACACTGTTATTTTCTGAGAATCAGTGACAAGCTTTTGCAAAATAATATAATAATACAATTTTAGTATTTTTAGCAGTATAATGTAGATAAGTATACATTTTAAAGAAAATTAACTGCTTGATAACCTAGGGCCAGATTCAGATACAATTACATTGGCGCAGAGTATCAGAGATACACTACGCCGCCGTATTTTACCAGGCTATACGCCAAATTCTGGTAGATTTTGTCCCTTGCAGTATGGCGGCGTAGTGTATTTCTCGCCGCGTAATCGAAATACGCGATTAGGGGGCGTGAAGCATTTAAATTAGGCGCGTCCCCGCGGCGATCGAACTGCGCATGCTCCGTTCAGAAATTTCCCACCGTGCATTGCGCGAAATAACGTCGTTACGTCATTCGTCGTTTATGGACATTGCTATTCCCGGACGACTTACGTAAAAAATAAAAAAAGATGTAGGAAAATGTTGAAATTCGACGCGGGAACGACGGCCATACTTAAGCTGGTATAATTTTACGCAGCAAAAAGATGACTAAAGATGCCGTAAGAGATTGCGATTGACGTTCGTAACTTCGTGGATCGTCGGCAAAAGCTCATTTGCATACCCCGACACGGAAAACTACGGGAACTCCACCCAGTGCCCGCAAATTTATTGCAGCGTAGATCCGAAGGCGTACGAACACATAAGCCAGTCGGATTGAAGCCCGCAGCCGTATTTTCATGGTTTGAGGTTTCAGAGTAGTGAAAAAACGCGCGTAATTTGAAAGTACTTCAGTCTAATGCGAGTTAGACAGGAGTAAGGGCTCTGTGAATCTGGCCCCTAGTGTTTTATTTTTTTTGAAAGCTCCCTTAGGGAGGGAAGAACACCTCCCCTCCTTTTATTGTTAGCCTTGTTCCCCTGCTATGAAATACCTTGTTCAGTTTAACATCATCTAGCTTTTGGAATCTGTCTGTTTCATTTTAAAATTCTTCAATACAGAGTATTTCATTGGAAAATGTATAAATGCATTTACAATGGATCTTATCACAAAAGGGCTAACCTTGTCTTAGTGTTTTTACTTTCTTCTTTTTATGTATCCTCTTTATTGTTTAAAGAACTAGCAAATACTGCAATGTGTAATCTTAGAAGTGATGTGTATGATTTAGAAAACAATACACTTGTGGAATGATCTTTTCTGCTTTTAGAGAGAGAGCATTAAATAAACAAAGAATGGTTTTATCTTCAAATATCCTGCCCACAAAGAAGCTCTGATCTTTTGACAAACTAATATTGCAAAAACGTAAAAGCTTTGTCCAAACATCTTTCAATCATACTGATCCCTGAAAAATCACTCTCATATAAATTAAAGCTATACAAAGCATGCAAAGAAATGGAAGAGCATGCATTTGCTGTTTTGAAATACACTTTGTGATACAGCACAATCTCAATGGTTGTCTATTAAGCCTGAAACAGACCATGCTTTGAAGAAAATAAGTAATTAAAATGTAAATGATTAATCAAAATAGCCACGACAGTGCATGTAATTACAGGTTTCTATAAATAATATAGTAATATAGGTAGTTTGAACAAAAAGACTAAAGCCCATCAAGTTTAATCTGTTCCAAATCTAAAACTGTCCAAATACTTTAAAAACAAAACAAAGAGTAAAACAAAACAACTGCTCACAACTATTGGAAATTTTCCACTCTGTTTCTTTATTTCAATCTGGTAATTCTGACAGTTAAACACTTGTTGTAGCTATGGAGGAGCAGTGTTAGCTCCTAGAGACAGCTTTGCTCCTGATTTAGCCTATAAACTCCCTCCCCATCTCCATAACATAGGATGGAGGAGATCTGTAGTTTACAGATGTGAAATTTGCACGTGCTGATAATACTGCATGAGATATTAGTGCGGCAGGAGTGTACAGGAAGTCAGGAAATCACTGGATTTTTTCGACAGGAATAACAGGCTTGTTTGTACTTGCAGAATTATTAACCACTTCCCACCTGGCCTATAGCAGAATAACAGAATAATAAAAAAAGCAAGCTTTATCAGCATTAATTTCACTTGGTGGATTTAGCGCCAACCACCTCCTCGCTATTAATTTCTGTGCCAGGAAGAGGCATACGATTATTGCCGTTTGTCTGCCCCATATGTTATTATCCTCCTCCACATAACCTAATATACATATATTTGGGTCTAAATCAAGAGTTGTTTTAAGTACAGCATTTATTTTTCTTATGACTTCTCTCCAATATTTATTTAACTTTGGGCACCTCCACATCATATTAATTAAGTCTCCTTTTAAATTCCTACATCTTGGGCATTTAGCATCCGCCGTCCACCCATATACAAATAGTTTCTGAGGTGTCTTGTATGCTCTGTGCAGCAACAATAGGTGTTTTCACTGTACATCTGTTATGTCTCCCAGATTTTCCACCCATTCCCTCCTACAGGGAAGTTCCTCATTCCCCCCTTATAACCCTGCTAAATGTCATATATAAATTAGATCAGACCCTTGGACGTATCTGTGTTAATTACTTTCCGGAGAATTGTTACCTCACTCCACTCACCTCTCTTCAAATTGTGTCCTCAGAGCATGTCTAACTTACAAATATTTTAACCACTTCCATACCAGGCACTTACGCACCTTTCTGCCCAAGCCAATTTTTCAGCTTTCAGCGCTGTCGCACTTTGAATGACAATTGCGCGGTCATGCTAAACTGTACCCAAACAAAATTGGCGTCCTTTTTTCCCCACAAATAGAGCTTTCTTTTGGTGGTATTTGATCACCTCTGCATTTTTTATTTTTTGCGCAACAACTAATAAAAGACTGAAAATTTTGAAAAAAATAATACATTTTTATTTTTTTCTGTTAACTTTTTTGTAAATAAGTAAGTTTTCTCTTTCAATTATGGGCACTGATATTGCGGCACTGATGGGCACCGATGAGGTGGCATTGATGGACACCGATGAGGTACTACTGATGAGTACCGATGAGGTGGTACTGATGGGCGCTGATAGGCGGCGCTGGTATGCGGCACTGATGGGCACTCATAGGCGGCACTGATGGGCACTCATAGGCGGCACTGATGGGCACTCATAGGCGGCACTGATGGGCACTCATAGGCGGCACTGATGGGCACTCATAGGCGGCACTGATGGGCACTCATGGGCAGCACTGGGCACTCATAGGCGGCACAGGTGGGCACTCATGGGTGGCACTTATGGGTGGCACTGATGGGTACTTATGGGTGGCACAAATGGACACTAAGGGGTGGCACTGATGGATCTATGTTGCCAGTCAGCGCACATGTGTGGGCACTGACTGGCATCTTTCTTTTTTTTACTGGCCTTGTTTTATTTAAAAAAAAAATCCTGACCTCAATAGACGTCCAGTCAGGATTTCAGAACCACTTCCCGGACGTCAATCTCCTATTGACTGGGCGGGAAGTGGTTAAAAAGGATTGGTTTGGAATATCAAATTCCTCCTTGAGTTCCTGAAAGGATTTAAATACATCCACCCTGTATAGCAGAGCAAGATGAAGAAGACCACATCTCTCTTAATCCCTACTGTTTTCTATATTGAGTAATTCCTGCAGATGTTTATTGTCCCACAGTGGTAAGAAATCTGTAAATCCCTGACATTGTAATATGTCCTTAACCCCTTACCATAGTTTTTTTAACAACAGAAACGTAAGAAATTTAATAAAAGATTCGGCCTCCAAGGCCTCTATCAATTTACCACCCTAACTCCTTCCACAGCTTTTACATTGCATAGATAAGTAATATACCAAATTGTTCCCGATTGGTGTGCTATTACTTTGTGGAACATTTCGCCGAATGGTTCACAAAATATCGTCCCATCAGAGTGAATGGCGAAACTAGAGTGTGAGCTGACAAAAACTGAAAAATCAGAACATGATTTTTAAACTTCCACCACTCCCTCATTTTCAACTCCACCTACACAAATCTTATATAACGTTCATCTATCCCTGCTGCCACTACACATGTCCACGGCTAAGCCATAGTCCTGATTTTCACAATATGACCATTTGTTTGCAACTTACCCTACCCATTGACATTCATTGAAATTACACTCTAGACACCTAAAATTTGAAGGGCAATATCTAAACAACGACTGTGCCTGGATCTTGTGATTTTCACAATATAGAGCTCTTCACTGTAGGACTTATAGTTTTTAAAATACGACCGTTTGAAGAATGACAAATATTCAGGAGAGGTGATTAGATCCTGCATAAACATTGGTCTCCTGGCAATGCTGAGGAGAATTGTAGCTCCTCCCACACACCTCTGAGGAGAATTATAGCTCCTCCCACACAACTCTAAGGGGAATTATAGCTCAATGTTCAAAAATAGAGTGGGAGCTGACAAAAGCTGACAACCCCATGATCAGACAAAACATTATGACCTCCCCATGATCAGCCAAAACATAATGACCTCCCCATGATCAGCCAAAACATTATACGCTCCCCATGATCAGCCAAAACATTATGACCATCCCATGATCAGCAAAAATATTATGACCACCCCATGACCAGCCAAAATATTATAACCCCCCCATGACCAGCCAAAAAAAATATGACCACCCCATGATCAGCCAAGACGTTATGACCACCCCATGATCAGCCAAAATATTATGATAACCCCATGATCAGCCAAAAAACATTATGACCCCCCCCCATGATCAGCCAAAAAATTATGACCAGCCAAAACATTATGGCCACCCCATGATCAGCCAAATAATTTATGACCCCACCATTATCATCCAAAACATTATGACCACAACATGATCAGCCAAAACATTATGACCACCCCATGGAGGCAAGAACACTTCACACAATCTCCCCAGAAATGGTAGCTTTTCTATTTCTTGACTGTTTTTTCTTCCAAATTAGCTCTCTGAATATAGTATCTATTTTCGGAAACCATTGTTTGTTTATCCAGAATGGGGAATTATGCAATGCATACAGTAATTGAGGCATCCAAGTCATGTTTATTAGGTTACATCTTTCTGCCACTGATAAGGACAACTTTCACTAAACCTTCCCCTTACATTTAAGTTTATTCAATAGTGGACCAATGTTATTAATTATGCAATTTTTAGGATTTAAAGTTATATACTGTATATTCCCAAATATTTGATCTTATCAACTATTTACAATTGTGGAAACTCTTATGGCAGATCTCACTTCAATGGATCCACAGGAAGCAACATTGATTTATCCCGGTTTATCCCAAAATCTGTGATTATATCCATTGCTGCCATCAGAGATGCCTGGGTGTCCCCCAGGAACAATAATACGTCATCAGCATATAATGCTATTTTCTCCACCCTTGGTGCCCTCTGAAATCTCAGTATATTAACCACTTAAGACCCGGACCAATACGCTGGCAAATGACCCAAGGGGTTTTTGCGATTCGGCACTGCGTCACTTTAACAGACAATTGCGCGGTCGTGCGACGTGGCTCCCAAACAAAATTTGCGTCCTTTTTTTCCCACAAATAGAGCTTTCTTTTGGTGGTATTTGATTGCCTCTGCGATTTTTATTTTTTGCGCTATATACAAAAATAGAGCGACATTTTTGAAAAAAAATCAATATTTTTTACTTTTTGTTATAATAAAAAACCAATAAACTAAATTTTAGTCAAACATTTAGGCCAAAATTTATTTAGCCACATGTCTTTAGTAAAAAAAAATCGCATTAAAAAAAAATTAGCTACCTAGCGGGAACAGCGACACTAATACAGCGATCAGAAAAATGATCGCTTAGTGATGCTGGCAATAGGGAGTGAAAGGGTTAACTAGGGCAGTGATCAAGGGGTTAAAACTTTATTGGGGGGGTGGGGGGGCTACCCTGACACTAACACTAACTGACTGTCACACTGTCTGTCACACTGACACTAAATACAGTAATCATACATGTATGATTACTGCATTCAGTGACACTGTGACAGGGGGGAGGGGGGGGCCATCGCGGGGGTTAAATGTGTTTTTGTGTGTGTGTAAGTGTGCTGTTGGTGCAGACTTACTTGCTGTGTTGTGATCTCTCCTCAGCGGCGCTTGAAACAAACGCAGAGGGAGAGATCAGATAGCTTCCTCCTTCCTGTGTTTACACAGGAGGAGGAAGTGACAGGGCGGGCGGGCGCGCGCATTGGCTGGGAGCCGCCCCCTCTTGTCGGATCGCTCCTGCAGCCGTGCGGACCGCCGCATGTACGGGGGGGGGTCCAATCGGACCCCCGATCCCCCCCAAGGCACCAACGTATATATATGTTGATGTGCCTGTCGGTGCCATTCTGCCGTAGCTAGAGGCTCCATTGCTAAGGCAAAGAGCAGGGTTGACAAAGGGAACCCATGACTTGTCTCATGGGTCAAAGGGAATATCTCAGAGCATACACTATTTATCCTTAGGCCGCGTACACACGATCAAATCTATCTGCTGAAAACGGTCTGACAGACCGTCTCAGCAGACAGATTCGATCGTGTGTACGGGCGAGCCGACGGATTTGGCCAGCAGACAGATTTTAAAGCCTGCTTTAAAATCTGTCTGCTGGGAACCCGTCGGACCGATATGTTTGCTGGTAAGTATGCTAACCAGCAGACATATGTGCCCGCTCATGCGTCGAATGGATTCCGTTGAGTGTTTTACTTCCTGGTGTGGTGACATGGCAGCATCAATGTCACCGCCACGTCACCGCGATGTCTGCCGGCGGGGATTTTGGTTCGATCGTGTGTACAGCGATCAAACCAAAACAGCCAGCAGACAAATCTGATCAAATCGGTCTGTCCGACCGATTTGAGCAGATTCATTTGCTTGTGTGTACGGGGCCTTACTTTCACCTTTCATATAAAAGCCTTACCCAGTTAACATAGTTTGGGACAAACTGGAAAGCAACCAATTCAAGGCTGTCAAAGGCCTTGGTTGCGTCCAGAGACAGTATTGCTCTTTATCCCTCATTAGTCCTTGGAACTTGTAGATTTAGATATACTCTCCTTATATTGGTACTAGTAGACCTATTTGGTATAATTCCTGCCTGGTACAAATGGATACATTTCTGAATTATTATTTTTAGCCTAACAGCCAGGATCTTTGCCAGAATTTTTACACCTGTGCATAACAATGCTATTGGCCTATATGAGGCAGGATTGAGTGAGGGTATTTTCCTTCTTTCGGCAGGAGAATGATGGTATATTCCCTCATAGAGGAGGACAATATACCATCCACTAAAGCTCCATTAAATGTTTTTAACTGTTCTGGTAGCAGCATTTCTCCATAACATTTGTATATCTATGCTGGCAGACCATCTGGTCCTGTGGATTTCTGATTTGCCAGTGCTAATACTGCCTGTCTCACCTCCTCCAGAATTATGAGGGCATCCAGTGCCTTTCCTATATTCCTCAGTGAGGTACAGAGTCTTCATATCCTTGAAAAATTCCCACATCTCCCCTTCTACCTGCCCACATTGGGTACTATACAATTATTCATAGTATTACCGTATTTATCAGCGTATACCGTGCACTTTTTTGCCCTGAAATTCAGGGCAAAATCGTGGGTGCGCGATATACGCCGATACCCGCTTTCCCGCGCCGAGTTTGAATACTGCGCCGGCATATACCGAGCGCAGTACACTCGTGTATAGTCGGGCAGGCTCGGCTCCTCTCGCGCTCACGTCCTGGACATACAGGACGTGAGCGCGAGAGTAGCCGAGCCTGCCCGACTATACACGAGTGTACTGCACCTGCATATACCGAGCGCAGTACACTCGTGTATAGTCGGGCAGGCTCGGCTCCTCTCGCGCTTACGTCCTGTACATCCAGGACGTGAGCGCGAGAGGAGCCGAGCCTGCCCGACTATACACGAGTGTACTGCGCTCGGTATATGCAGGCGCAGTATTCAAACTCGGCGCGGGAAAGTGGGGATCGAGCGGGGAGGACGCCGCAGAAGGACTCCGGACCCGACGAAGAGGACACCCGAAGCCGCCGATGGACGCCGCGCAAGACACCAAAACTGTAAGTACAAAAATCTTTTTTTCCACAGGAATGGGGGCCACTTTAGGGGTGCGCGCTATACGCGGGAGCGCGCTATACCCCGATAAATACGGTATATAAATGTGTCTATAATCTCAGGGACATGTGCCGTGATTCTACCACCATCTGTTGCAATGGTGGATATAACAGTAGTAGTTGTATTTGCCCTTACCAATCGAGTCATACAATAGCCTGTGCTCTCAAGAATCTCATGCACCAGTCAGTCAGTCAGGCAGGTGGATTAGGACAGGAGCTCACCACGGCGCACGTCTCCTAGGAGTAGGGGCGTGTATGCTATAGCTCCAGGCAGGCTCCAGACAGGCAGGCAGGGTTCTGTCAGCTCAGCTCAGCCAGCCAGCCTCACGGCAGCTTTCGTCCCTGGATCAGCATCCCTCCTCCCCCCCTTGGCACTGCACTTCTCAAGGGAAGTCTGGTCTGGTCTCACTGGTCTGCCCCTGGGGATTGGAAGCGGCCATCCTTTTCAGGATAAGCCGCGGTTTCCTCTTTAATCGGACGACCAGACGACCAGCACCCTCCCTCCCAGCATACCTGACACTGGGCCTTTCGCCCCAAAATCATTTCCTGCCTACCACCTCACCACCGCTACCTCGGTGGTCCCTAGGACGCCGCCGAAACGGGACCGCGGTCGCTGGCGGAGGCTTTTTAGGAAAGTCAGCGGTTTCTGCCGCGGCCTAGCAGGACACCCCCCATGCAGAGGCTGACAAAGTCCCTATTACCCCCTATCACAGAAAAAAACACGACACCACCTCAGCCTCCCCCCGAGGACTCTCCCCGCTGCACCCGGATAGGCCCCTCTCTCCCCCTGTACCTTAGCCCCTGGCTCGGGCCTGGTCCCAGGCAGCGGCCATCTTGGTACTCCCAAAGTTACCAATAATACCACCCCCCCTTGCACAGACCATTTCAACTGGAAATTTGGTATCAGCGGTTAATCTAGGGGTACCCATCCCCGTGCTCCCCCTTACTCACAAAAACAATTGATCCAGGGTGTTACCGATCGCCAGGAGGGATCAAGGAATGAATTTTTTCCGTTACGGCAGATTGGCATAGCACACCTGGGGTTTTTTGCCTTCCTCTGGACCAATTTCAGGGAGGGAAGACATAGTAAGTGACAGTTTCACTTGGTTATTCTGCCCTCCCAGCACCACCAAACCCCCCCCCCCCAGAATCACCGTTCACTTCCCTGTGTTTTTTTTTCTGCAACCATGGGTTATCTGAAATACTCTGCAGAAACCATCTAGGAATTAAAACCATTCGCCTCAACACTTACAACTGTCACCAAAAAAGCTCTAAAAAGCGAGCAACTGTTAAGAATCAATCGACAATTAACAGTAAAAAACGGGACCCAGCTACACCAACTCAAACGCATATCCTGTGCGTTGATTAACACAAGATCGGCAGTAAAACACCGGGAAGAAGTCCATGATTTCATCCTTTTACACGATATTGATTGCCTCTTTATCACAGAAAGCTGGCTCACAGGCGATTTCAACACCATTCTGGAAAAATTGGTGCCTGCAAATTATTGCATCCAAATGCAGAACAGAGTGGGGCAAAGAGGGGGAGGTCTGGCGGTAATCCATAAGATTCACCTCTCGATCACCAAACCAGTCCTCCAATACTCACTTCCATTCATGGAAACCCTCACTCTACAGCTGCAAACAAACCCCCAAGACACTGTCCATATGCTACTGTGCTATAGACCTCCTGGCCCAAAAACACACCTTGTCACATCATTAACAGAATTCATCGCCTCCTACACCCTAAGCATCAAACACCTTTTGGTGCTGGGGGACTTCAACCTCTGGGCCAACTCCTCATTGGACCCAGTCGCTGACGCTTGCATCGACCATCTAGAAGGATTAGGTCTGCAGCAATTAATACAAGGCACCACTCATGCCTCAGGCCATACCCTCGACCTCATTTTCAAACAGGATTTGGAAATTGAGATCGGGGAAAACGAGCCACTACCATGGACCGATCACCACGCCATTAAATTTAAAATCGCCAATCACCTCAGGCCAAATAAAATAAGAAAACCGGTGATAACTCACTGGACTAGGTCCCAGAAGAAGCTCCATTCGGAACTCTTCAAAACGACCCTAGGAAATAAAATAAACACAATACAACAACAACAAACAGCCATAGAAACACTTGACGCCATCAACAAGGCGCTGCTTCAGGCCGCCGACTGGGTGGCACCAAAACGCAAAACTTGCTTTCGGAAAAACAACGCCGGCTGGTTTAATGACCAGCTGACGCTGCTAAAGCAAGAGCGTAGAAGAGCAGAAGCTGCCTGGAAAAGGAGCTATTCAGATAAAAATCACACTATCTATAAGACAATAACAAAGAAATATCATAAAGAAATCTTTATGGCGAAAAAAAATAATTTCGCCAACATCATCACCAAGGCCCTAAATCGCCCCCGCAAACTCTTCAAGCTGGTTTCACAATCAATGAATCCAGTCTGCTTAGAGCCCCCCAATGCTGATTCACAAGAATTTTGCAACGAACTATCGGATTATTTCATTAATAAAATTGAAAGAATCCGGGAAAGCATTGAGCAAAATGGAATCTGCATGAATCCCGTCCCGAATCCCAACCCTGATACCATTTTACACCCGCCTCAAGCACAGAAATTCACCTTAAAACCCATCTCCATCGCTGCCACTAAAAATATCATTGGGACTCTGCACAACAGCACAGCACCCAATGACATTATCCCCACTAAACTGCTGAAAGAAAGTGCCGATATACTGGCACCAGCTATCACGCAGCTTATAAACCAATCATTCAAGGAGGGCATGGTGCCTGCCTTGTTAAAACAAGGTACCATAAAACTGATCCTGAAAAAACCCTCCCTTGACCCTAAAGACCCTAACAATAGGAGACCCATAATGGGTCTAAATGTTTTCTCCAAGATAATGGAGAAAGAAGTTGTACAACAGTTACAACAGCATTTGGAAATCCAAAAATTACTAGATACGTTTCAATCAGGTTTTCGGCCCGGGCACGGAACGGAAATGGCTCTGGTAAAAATATGGGATGACGTCCTAGAGGCAGCAGATGAGGGAGAATCTTCTCTTCTGATCCTGTTGGACCTAAGTGCGGCCTTTGATACGGTAGACCATGGACTACTACTCACTAGGCTAGCTGAAGTGGCCAAAGTCATGGAAGCGGATCTACCTTGGTTCTCTTCCTTGTTGGAAAACAGATCAGTTAAATTACAGTTAAATTGGGATCTTTCACATCAGAAATGCGTACGGTATCATCCGGAGTCCCTCAGGGATCTCCCTTGTCGCCGGTATTGTTCAATATTTATCTCCGTCCCCTCTTTGAGATCATCAGCAACCAGGAGCTACTTTACCATTCCTACGCAGATGACACACAACTGTATCTCCGCATTAGCAACGGTAGACATGTGCAGACTGGAATATTTCGTTTTGTTTTTTCGTTTTCGTTTGGAAAATAAATTTATTTAGTTACTCCCGAAAATCGTTTTGATTTATTTAGTTTTTCGTTGGGGAATAGCTTTCGTCCGAAAATCCAATAATACTTGGTTTCTGTCGAATGGGCAAAAAAAAAAAAAAAAATTGACGGAACGTCGAATCTTTTTGGTTGCTGGTAAATGGCCAAAGAATATTCGACGGAAGGTCGAATCTTTACGTCTCATAAATCAAAATCTATTATCTATTATGTGTCGAATCTTTTCTGTATGATGTCAAATCTTTTCCCTATAATGTCGAATCTCTCTATATCGAATTTTTACCGCAATGAAAACGAAAATAAAGCATTTTTTATGTCGGATCTTTCGGTTTTCGTTTCTTGCACTTTCGTTATCGTTTGTTAATACGATAACGAAAAAAAAACGATTTTCGGACAAAAATGCATTCTAACGAAAACGAATGCACATGTCTAAGCAACGGAAAGGATCATTCGCTGGGATTAGAGAGATCCCTCACTCTTATAGATAACTGGATGACATTGTGTTGTGTTTTTTATTTTTTTGTCTCCTTCTTCCTCTCCTCTTCCCTCCGTGTCCGTGGGTGTACGCGGATGGAGGAGGAGAAGAGGTGGAGATGGGGGTCTTAAGGAGGGGATAAGGGGGGAGGGAATGAGGGGATAAAATAGGGAAGGCAACGTGATGGAGATAAAAGAGGGAATTTGTCGAATACATAGAGAATATATGGACAATCAGGGAGGAGATGGAACATTTGGGGAAGTTTGAAATTTAGTTAAAAGTTGAAATAATATTTTGGTTTCTACATCTCCCCTGGGGGGAATGGAAATTGCTTGTGATATAAAATATTATAATTTCCCTCTGCTGTAGACTAGGAATAGTAAAAGAGTTTAAGATAGAGATGTATTATAATGTCCATATATAAATAAGCTGTTGTATTGGATTCTGCATATCCCGTTTCCCTTGTGTTTTTCGTGTTGCTTTCTTGTTTATAAAAATAAATAAAAGATAATTATAAAAAAAAAAGACATCCAGTTATCTAAAACTCAATGGTTCAAAAACAGAGCTTCTCCTGTTTCACGCAAACAGGAAAAGTCTCTCCACCTCAACTTGGATCCCACCACCCATCCTGGGAAAAATTATCGCCCCGAGCACCAAAGTCAAAAGTCTAGGAGTCATTTTTGACTCCCACATGACAATGGATGCACAAATAGGGGCGGTAGTCAGCGGATCCCACCATCTGCTGCGTCAGTTACGCCGACTCACCCCTTTTATTCCTAAAGAGCACATTGCAGTCGTAGTGGGAACAATTATTAATTCCAGACTCGACTATGCAAATGCTCTCTATCTAGGACTTCCCAAATACCAAATCACTCATCTGCAAGTCGTTCAAAATACGGCTGCTCGAATAGTGACTGGGAAAAAACCATGGGAGTCAATCTCCCGTTCGCTAAGATCTCTTCACTGGCTACCAGTGAAGGACAGAATCACTTTTAAGGCACTCTGCCTTACACATAAGTGTATTCAAGGAAACGCTCCCCAATATCTATGCGAAAAAATAAAAGCCCATAACCCCAATCGCATTCTGCGATCCACAAATCAGAACCTACTATACATCCCAAAGGCAAGATACAAATCCAAAGGAGATCAGAGATTTGCTGTCCAAGGACCGCAACTGTGGAATGCACTACCAACCATCATCCGACTGGAGTCCGACCACTTGGCCTTCAGGAGAATGATTAAAACTCATCTCTTCTGAAGGCAGAGCCTTCCTTTATCCAAGGAATGGAAATAGCGCCCAGAGGCGATTCAGTTCGCAAGTGTTGCGCTCTATAAGTTTTTCACTCACTCACCCTCTACATAATAACGTCTCTGAAATATCAACTTATCCTCCAATTTTGTCAAAAGCACATCCTTATATTCTTGTTGTATTTTTACCCAATTAAGGAGCGTCTCAGGAGTTGGTCTTACTATATATTGCCTTTCTGCTTCCGTAACCTTATTAATAAAAATGCCATAAATCTATCCCCTATTTTATAGACGCTATAAACTTTTACGCAAATCCACCAATATACGCTTGATCTCCACAAACTTGGCTCTTTTCTTCTGCAATTCTGGGAAAAAATCCAGAAAAAAATAAGATTTTAACTCCATTATAATGTATATCCCTCTTCTCTCTTGCCTTTTGCAGTATGATATATTTATCCTTAAAGTAAAGCAATCTCACCAAAAATTATCTAGGCTGACCCCCTGGCAATGGCACTCTGTGTGCTCTCTCTATTGCGAAAAAAGGGAACAAAATTCCTTTCCAAAAAATTTCCACAAGCCATTTCTCCATGAAGCCTACAGGGTTAGAACCCTCACAGAATTCAGGAAGTCCCCAAAATCTCACATTATTCCTACACAGTCTATTCTCCATATCCTAAAGACAAAGATAATCCGCGCTAGTAACCCCCTAAGTAAATTGATGTGTGGATATAAAAAAACGTGAAAAAATATAAATTATGAAAAATAAAAGTGAAAATGCTGCACCTTAATATAAAGAAGCCCAATATGGGGCTCCACTAGACATATATATACAAAGGAGAAAGGTGCGCAACAATGTAACATATATATATAAAAATGTTTTTTTGCACAGCAACCTGAAAATAGTGAAATAAATACAAAAAATTGTTTGAAAAAAAAGGTAGAGATACAACGTCCCAAATGTGATTCCAAGTGTTATGTGCTCAGAAAATTGTTTCCAAATGCCATTAAAACACAGTTCATAAGAGATTTCCCAATGGAGTATTGTAGACAATTCAATTGGTAGCCCACATCTGCTCTGTGTAAGGAAGTGATAGGTGGCCGCTTACCGCAAAGTTGGACCCTTCCAGGGGTCAGTAAGGCACTCAAAGTAATTATCCGCGGCTGGATCCTGGGAATCACTCCACTGCTGACAGCTCAGGACTGCTCAGGAAGGCTGAAAAGTTTTTCACTCCAGGACGTGGCTCAGACGCTCAGCTTAATTGAAGGTGTCATAAAAAATAGGGAAAGAAGGAACTCCATAGTGTAGCGGGTTTAAAATACTGACATTTTATTCAGTTTGCACTGACATAAATAAAAACAACAGTCCTTCGCCCTGCACATATAAGAGTCCTCATATATGTGCAGGGCTTCTACGGGGAAAGGAGGCTCAAGTCACTTGAGCTTCCTTTCCCCGTAGAAGCCCTTTTGGATGAAACGCCGCGTCGGGTGGAGCTAAGCATCGCAGACGTCACCACGTTCACTAGCTTACCAGCTGGTCGTCTCGATCGATCGCAAGCATAGCTGGAAGCATCTGCACACTTTTTTGATTCATGCTGAGGACTCTTATATGTGCAGGGCGAAGGACTGTTGTTTTTATTTATGTCAGTGCAAACTGAATAAAATGTCAGTATTTTAAACCCGCTACACTATGGAGTTCCTTCTTTCCCTATTTTTTATGACACCTTCAATTAAGCTGAGCGTCTGAGCCACGTCCTGGAGTGAAAAACTTTTCAGCCTTCCTGAGCAGTCCTGAGCCGTCAGCAGTGGAGTGATTCCCAGGATCCAGCCGCGGATAATTACTTTGAGTGCCTTACTGACCCCTGGAAGGGTCCAACTTTGCGGTAAGCGGCCACCTATCACTTCCTTACACAGAGCAGATGTGGGCTACCAATTGAATTGTCTACAATACTCCATTGGGAAATCTCTTATGAACTGTGTTTTAATGGCATTTGGAAACAATTTTCTGAGCACATAACACTTGGAATCACATTTGGGACGTTGTATCTCTACCTTTTTTTTCAAACAATTTTTTGTATTTATTTCACTATTTTCAGGTTGCTGTGCAAAAAAACATTTTTATATATATGTTACATTGTTGCGCACCTTTCTCCTTTGTATATATATTCTCCATATCCTCCATTTTGAAGTCATATGTATTGACTTTTTCGCAGATTATTCTAATTTCCTGCTTTAATGGGTTTAGATCGTCCCCCACCAAACTCATCCTTCCTTCCAAAGCAGTTGTCCATTCCTGCACTTTCTGAACATCATGTCTTAGCAAATTAATCTCCTCTCTTATCTCTCTAAGTTGCTCAGTCATTTAAGATAAGGAGGATTTACAAGAAATTACTGCTTGTAGTACTTCCTTCAATGAGTGTTCTCCCCCTACAGCACCTGCTTCCAAGGACAACATTGGCTTTTCCATTACCACTTCTTTTTTTGTTTCTGCACCAATCCCCTGATGTCCCTGACTTTTCCTTGCTGCTGAGGCCCCCACCTGGTTTTTAGCCTGTAATGCGGTTTGGCTACTTTTAACCGGTGTATGTGCAAACTTTTCTAATTTAGCTACTGCTTGATTTCCTTTATCCTTTACTGAGAATTGCATTTGGGGATTTATACCCAGCGAGGCCTCCTCACCCTTCTTCTTTGTCATATTTACTATTGCTGATATTAATGTCCAGGTAATTTAAATAGGATATTCAAATGACAGTAAAGCAAAACAGAGTGTCCCCAGGATATCCGTTGCAGGAGGGCTTATCAGGTCACCTAAAAAAGCAACTTGTCAGCCTCACCTAGTCTGTTCTCACTTCCTCTTTTGCAGACCACTGTCATTATCACTGGCTCTTTGCTTCCTTTGGGAGTCGATTCTTCCCAACTTCAGATCCAAGTTTACAGCTCCCTGCCAGCCTCTCAGACTGACATTAGGGCTATCTCTATATTTGATGTGTGCATCGGATGCCTCTCACCCCTCTGCCTTCACTTGCCAAAGCCAGCACTGGTTTAAAGAGGTGAAGAAAAAAAAGCCTTTACTTGCAGCACAGCACTGCAGGGGTTTACCTTCTGGGTCTCAGCTATTTGCTCTTGGCTCCTTGTCAGCCACTCGCGCTGCTGCAGGATCTACTCCTCTATCTGATAAGCATGTCAGGAATCTCTCACTGCCGCCACTGCTCAGTTAGACCAGCTGTTGGACCATGAGCTCCAGTGCCACAAGACCATGGGACTATCTTGGCTCAGCCCAGTGGCTCTCACTTATTGCCAGCCTCCACACCCCCATTGGCATCCCAAAACATCCAGAGCAGGTCAGGAGAGGTAGAGCTGCCACGTACATCCTCATCCAGTCAAGCCCTTCAAAACAAACACCCTTAGGAGAGGATTACTGGCACATTAATTCCTCTACATGCACTCTGATGAGCTAACATTAAGGTGGTAGAGGGGTTCTAAGCATCAGAGTGAAACCAACCATAAATGTAGGTTGGCTGAGAGGCCAAAATATATAATAACAATTTGGATAACTAGGTCATCCAATGAAGAAGGACTTGGAGAGAGGCTCTAGCAAACCGTGGTCAGAAATTACTCCAAATAAGGGAGAGAATCAATATGTTGAAACAGTTGTCGGGGAGGAAAAACTGGGGAGACCAGACCTGAAGGATGTAGGGAAGTTTAGAAAGAAACATCATCTTTATTATGTTTATGCACCTTGTAAGATTAAGGGATAAGGATGGATAGACAAGTATAACTGCTGCTTGCGGGTCATTTCCACCATGTGCAACTGAAGGCCCCTTTGGCTGCAACATGATGACAGTGGAAAGTTGGGGAAGGATGTGATGCATATACAGATCGGGCAGTAGCCAAATCCCCCTCTAGAGACCGCAATTAAGCTTGAGTGGATGTACGTTGCGAGGCATTATCACTGATTTAGGAGTTACAAGAAACTGCCTTAAAAAGGACCTTAAAGGTGGTATTTACTGTAGCCGAGTCTGGAAAAATAGTAGGGTAGGCCCCATAGGCGTGTGCAGCCTATTGCATTAGGGTGTGCACCTCAAACCAAAGGTCAAACACACGTGCGTCTGTGTGTGTATATATACGTTAAGAATTTCAATTGATCAGGATGCTGGTATGGGTTATGGTGATGATTAGGACCCTAATATGGGGTATGGCAGTGATCAGGATAATTATATAGCATTGATCATGGCACTGGTGTGGAGTATAGATATGGGGTATGGTGGTGATCAGGATGTTGGTATGGGGCATAACGGTGATCAGGATGTTGGTACGGTGTATAGCGGTGATCAAGATGCTGGTATGACAGTGATCAGGGTGCTGGTCTGGTGATTATGAAATTAGTGTGGTGTATGGCATTTTGATGGGCACAATGTCAGAAATTGATGGGCACAGTGTCAGAAACTGATGGGCACACTGGCAGCAATTGATGGGTACAGTAGCTGCGTTTTATGGCACAGTGCTGGCAATTTATGTGTACAGTGGCTACGTTTGATGCACCAAAGACATATAATATATATATATATATATATATATACACACACACACACATACATACACACACTTTTTTGCCAGGGTTTATATAGTTTAAAAAAATATATATATATATATATATATATATATATACTGTGTGGTATTTTTTTTTTAAAACTAATATACTGTATATTAAAACTATATGAACCCTGGCATACTTTTTTGCTGACAAACCAGGATTCATATCGTTTTGACTTGAATATGTTATATATATTTTATATATATATATATATATATATATATATATATATAAAAAGGAATTGAACAAGAAGGGTTGAGGAGGGACCTCTTCCCAACTTTAGGGATCTTTATGTGGGTGAGGTATCAATCTTAGTAATAAGGTAGGCACACCAAAACACGTATGTTGATTATCAAAAATTAGAAAATTTAATTTACATAAAAACAAAGTTATATATACAGATAGAACAAGGTGAATAGACGACCACAATATTTACAAACAAGGCACAAACGAGGTTTGATACACTATTGCCAACTAGTTTCGCATTTATATGCTTCTTCAGGGCTTTGCACCTTGGTCTCTTCTGAAAGATAGTGTCTGTATATAATAATAAATGCCATTAGAGAAGAACAGCAAATTAACAAATTATATAGAATTTTTCATATAAAGTATCAACATTTCACCAATAGTTAATACTCAATGATAAATGAACATCATACAGTATAAATAAAGACGTGTGCATACCAATCCTGTTTGTAAGTTAATGTGACTAGACAAAAAGTCGCGCCGCCCCTCTCATCCCTGCAGCATAAGACCAAACCAAAAGGCGGAAAAAGAACCTGTGGAAGCCAGATCCACCTGGTCATGCAATGTGGGTGATAGGGTGTTGAGGTTTTGTACCACTCCCAAACTTGAATTCTGAAAATTATCAGAAATGGATATATAAAAGAAAATGTCCTAGGTTCATGGTAGAATGTTCTTGATTATGTTATTTTATTTTCATATCAAGTGCTAGCACAAGCATTTAAATTTAATTTTTATCAAATCATATATTGTTATTAATTGTATATCAAAAGATATACATAAAATATTAATATATTTATTAATTAACTGAAGGGAAACTGAAGTCTTAACAAATTAGCATACAGTATAATTTATGAAATTAATAGATTTCATGATGGTCATATACCCCATAGTAAGGATATATGCCAGGGGAAAATGTCTAACAGCTATACCCTATTTTACCGCTAGGTGGTGTTCCAAACAATAATGTGATAATATTATTATTAGTAAATGCTATAAAGCTGTCTCTGGTTGTTATTATTCCAAAGAGAAGCAGGTGAAACAGTTTATCCATGATAATGGTAACAATGAAAAATCCAACATTACCTAGCAGGCAAAGATGTATCATTTTAGATGCACCAGTAAAGAAATAAGGTTTGTTGTAAGCTGAATGTTTGCATAGATGGTAACGAATATAGGAGTTATTACCTTTTTAGCAGGTGGTAATGATAGGAGTCATGAGACGGGTAAAGTCCTTTGGTCGCAATGTGACCCAAGTTCCGATGGATGGTGGTATACCTCGTGCATCCAGAGCGGCGTCTGACGTGAGGATTGTCAGCGCCACTTTTTAAATGCTCACCCTCACCGGAAGTGAAAGGTCAATAGTGACCTCTGACATCACTTCCGGTCCGTGCGTCCCAACAAATGCGCGCGCAGACCCGGAAGTGAGGACAGTCGAGCGGGCGTGAAGCGCAAACAAAGACGCTGTACGTCCCCGCGAGTGGCCAGCACCTATTGGCAGATGGCCAATCCAAGGCAGGTAGGCGGCGCATTCCCTCCGTTTAGAAAAAGACGGAGGGAAGGGAGGGCCATTCCCTGAAAATCAGGTTGGCCTTCCCTTGAGACGCACAATCAACCACATAAGACAGATCCCGCTCAGGTATTAGTCCAAGTCAGCAGGAACCAGTGAGGCGCTCGTCACATACATCCACTAGGATAATAACAGAACATTAATATCTTTTTATAAATAGATTGTATATACATCACCGTAGTGTGCGATACATGTTTAATGCTGTATTTCTGATCAGTGGATTCAGGTTTAGCTAACGAAGTAGACAGACATTATAAGCAGTTAGATAGATAGGTCAGAATTCAAGAATAAAAAACAACAAACAAAAAACAAATATAATGAATACATATATTGTATATTATACAACAGCTATTCTTTCAAGGATGTATGGGACTGATAGTGGTTTAAGGGTCCACCACAGTTATCCCATACAGCCTTGAGAAAGGAACCAAAAAGTTATGGCCCTTTAACATAGAAACTTTAATATCCCATTTTCATTTTTAAAGAAATGACCGGTATGATAATGAGGTATTAAGGCCAGGGGGGTAGGTTGCTCTCTGATTGAAAATCCAGCGTGCTTCGCGTTGTAGGATTTTTTTGTCAAAGTCACCGCCCCTTTCTGGCACGGAGATTACCTCCAATGCAAAAAAAGAAAGAAACAAAGGGATCATAGCTATGGTGTAGTCCTATGTGGTTACAGATTGGAGTATATAGAAGGCCAGCATCCAAGTAATATAGGTGATCCTGGATTCTTCTAGCGAAGGGGCGTTTGGTTTTACCGATGTAGAAAGCACCACATCGGCAACTAGCCAGATAAACAATGCCGATGGGTGGTGCAATCCGCAAAGGTTTTGGACTTCAAAAAGCCTCCTCTTGGTAATGGACATCTATCACCCTCCTGAATCCAGGGGCAGTATTTACAGTTCCCACATCTGTAGGTTCCAAATCCACCCGAGGCTTCAATGTTTGTTGGTTCAGGGGTGAAATGGCTGTGTATCAAGTTATCTTTAATCGATCTAGATTTTCTGTAGACAATTTGTGGCCTTCCAGAGACATATTCGAAAGCACAGGGTCCTCCGCAAGAAAATGCCAGTTTGTTATTAATTATCCTACGGAAAACTTCCTGATTGGTACTAAAGGTTGTAACTAATTTAGTGGTGGAACTAGATTCTTTTTTCTCTTTTTTCTTATTACTGAATAATAGTGTTTCACGTGTGCTTAGTTTGGTTTTCGCATAGGCCCTCTTCAACACTTTCTTGCTATAGCCTCTTTTTAGGAGGCGCTCATAAAGAGCATATGCTTCTCGCTCAAAATCTTCCTCTTTTGTACAATTACGTCTTATTCTGAGATATTGGCTATAGGGAATGCTTCGTATCAGAGGCCGTGGATGAGAACTAGAATAATGTAAGATCGTGTTGCCGGCTGTCTCCTTCCTATACAGGTTGCTGTAGACCGTACCATCGTTACTTATAAATAGTCTCAAATCAAGAAATGGAATACTATTGGTATCTGACTGAATGGTAAATTTCAAATTAAAGTCATTGGTGGATAGGTACTGCATAAATTTAGACAGTAGATCTGCGGAACCCGTCCAGATGACCAGCACATCATCGATGTACCTCCGCCACAAAAGAATGTGGCGGAGGTATATCATGGCGGCGTCATCTGAAAAGATAGTCCTCTCCCACCCCCCCAGGTACAGGTTGGCATACGATGGGGCACACGAAGTCCCCATCGCAACCCCCTGTACCTGGAGGTAAGTGGCGCCATTGAAAAGAAACATGTTATTATTTAAAACATGTTCCAATAGGGTCGTCACAAATTGGCAGAGTTTCCAATTATTGTGATCTTGCTCTCTTAGAAAGGCTGAGATCACTTCTACACCCTTTGTGTGGGGAATACTGGAGTATAGTGCCTCTATATCTATGGCTGCCAGGATTGCACCTGGTGGCACAACCATCCCCTCAATAACTTTTAGCAGTTCAAGAGTGTCCTTAAGGAAGGAGGGTAGGCCCATGACATGAGGTCTTAGTTGGATATCGATATATTTGCTAGCTGTTTCAGTATGACTTCCAATCCCTGATATTATTGGGCGGCCTGGGGGATCTTCTATGTTTTTGTGCACTTTGGGTAGTGCGTAAAAAGTTGGAGTTATGGGCCATTTTATCTCTAGGTATTCCCGTAAATCTTTATCAATGAGATTTCCTTGATATGCATCAGTAATAATTGACAGGTATTGGGACCTCGCCTTAGGAACATCTTCCTCAGGTATAACTTTGTACCAATCACCATTGCTTAATATTCTTTCACACATTCTTACGTATTGTGCTTTATCCATCACCACAACATTACCTCCTTTGTCCGAGGGTTTTATAATTAGATCCCTGTTGGCCATCAAGAGGGTTAATGCTTGATGTTGGCCCCAGGATAGATTTTTCTCTTTTTCCAAAGGGAGGGTGAGATGCTCAATTTGTTTTTTTGTATGTTTTAGGAAGGCCCAAACTGCTGGTGAGGTTTGGAGATTTGGGAACTTCTGAGATTTGGGTTTGAATTTGCATGGTTCTGGAGCTTCCTCATTCTCGGAGTCTCCATTTTCATCTAATGGGTCAACATATTCTTCTGATCCTTCGTTTTCATCCAACAGCTGAATAAGAATTTTAAGTGCCCTAAAGTCTTGTACCTTAAAGTCCTTATATAGTTCTTCCTCCCTACTTTGGGCTCGTCCCTTTTCCGTATCAAAAATATATTTGTAGGTCAGGTTTCTTGCAAATAAATGTAAATCCTTGGTTAATGTAAACTTATCCATTTTTTGAGATGGGCAGAAACTTAGTCCTAATCTTAAGATCTCAATTTCATCCGGGGATAATATATGCGAGGATATATTAATTACATCTAATCCTGGCTCAGTTGTAGTTGTTTGACCACAAACGGGTCCATTTTTCCCATTTTCATCTGAGGAACGGGGGTTGAGGGTATTGGGCATTGCCCTAAAGGGGTCGGACCGGGGTTAGTGGAGATGTTCCTAATTTTTGGAGTTGCACCTAGTTCTTTCTGATTGCTGCATTCATTATCCTTAGTAAACATTGGGAGAGGTGTGCTACCCACCACCGGGTCACCAAGTGTAGCTAGCATCTGTCCTTGCCTAACAGTAGGCTGATTTTTCTGTACCTGAGGTGAGGTAATATGTTTTTTAGTTACCCCCCCCTGTGTATTCTGCCCACCACCATTACCGCGTTTCAGTGGACGTCCTCTCCCTGACGGACCTCGTGGTGTCTTAGTTGTCGTTCTCTGGGAAGAGATAGAGGATGAAGAGACAGAAGCATCAGAGTCAGATTTATATGTTGTATTATTTTGATAATTATTTCGTTTATTACCTTTATTAAATGTTTTTTTTGACCATTTGTACGCATATCCACCCAGGAAAGCTGATTGATCTTTATAGAATTTTTGATCTTTTCTCATAATTACAGTTTTATTATATTTTTCTAGATATTGTACCAATTCTGATTCCTTCTTTTTGAAGTCAGCACTTGATGAGAGATGGTTGCCTGAGGTGCGAAATTCCTCAATTTCTTTGTCGAGAGCTGCCAGGTCCACAAGGTGTTTATCCCGCAGGATCACCATCATGCTGGCCGAACATTGATTTAAATTGGCTTCCCATCTCTCCTTGAGTGTTTGCTCTGTTACTTCAAAAGTTGGAAAAATTTGCACTCTAAGCCCCTGGGGGTTAATATGTTCTCTTAGATATCGGTCAAAGAATCTAATATGCCACCCCAAGTTGGATTTCTTTTCCATTAGCCTCTTGAGTTTAAAAAAGAAAGTATCCAATCCCACCTCAATTTTGACTTGTGAGGTACAGGAGTTCTGGATGGAATCTAGGAATTTTTCCCAATCGGGGCCCGAAAATTGTGACATAATATAAAAAGGAGTAAGAGAATGGGAAAGGAAAGAAGGAGAGGGGGAAGGAAAGGAAAGAAGAGGGGAAAGGGGAAAAGGGGATTTTCTGTCTAACCGTTAGATGTCAATACCACTTAAAAAAGATCATTATATAGAGTCAAACAATAAATTTAAATACAATATTTACTTTGGTATAACCTTATGACTAGGAAATCATTCTCCACCAAGTAGCGGGTTTTACACCCAGTGTGATAACAGAGAACAAAAAAGAAATGGTGGAAGGATGTTTCCCAATAATGATTGATGAATACTCACAATCCCAACATGAAAAGTAAATAAAAAAGGAATTGAACAAGAAGGGTTGAGGAGGGACCTCTTCCCAACTTTAGGGATCTTTATGTGAGGTATCAATCTTAGTAATAAGGTAGGCACACCAAAACACGTATGTTGATTATCAAAATTAGAAAATTTAATTTACATAAAAACAAAGTTATATATACAGATAGAACAAGGTGAATAGACGACCACAATATTTACAAACAAGGCACAAACGAGGTTTGATACACTATTGCCAACTAGTTTCGCATTTATATGCTTCTTCAGGGCTTTGCACCTTGGTCTCTTCTGAAAGATAGTCGTCTGTATATAATAATAAATGCCATTAGAGAAGAACAGCAAATATAACAAATTTATATAGAATTTTTCATATAAAGTATCAACATTTCACCAATAGTTAATACTCAATGATAAATGAACATCATACAGTATAAATAAAGACGTGTGCTTACCAATCCTGTTTGTAAGTTAATGTGACTAGACAAAAAGTCGCGCCGCCCCTCTCATCCCTGCAGCATAAGACCAAACCCAAAAGGCGGAAAAAGAACCTGTGGAAGCCAGATCCACCTGGTCATG
Organism: Rana kukunoris; assembly: GCA_029574335.1. NCBI lineage: Eukaryota > Metazoa > Chordata > Amphibia > Anura > Ranidae > Rana > Rana kukunoris. The sequence goes on along the minus strand of CM056049.1, from coordinate 619,246,524 downwards.
CAATGTGGGTGATAGGGTGTTGAGGTTTTGTACCACTCCCAAACTTGAATTCTGAAAATTATCAGAAATGGATATATAAAGAAAATGTCCTAGGTTCATGGTAGAATGTTCTTGATTATGTTATTTAATTTCATATCAAGTGCTAGCACAAGCATTTAATTTAATTTTTATCAAATCATATATTGTTATTAATTGTATATCAAAAAGATATACATAAAATATTAATATATTTATTAATTAACTGAAGGGAAACTGAAGTCTTAACAAATTAGCATACAGTATAATTTATGAAATTAATAGATTTCATGATGGTCATAATACCCCATAGTAAGGATATAATGCCAGGGGAAAATGTCTAACAGCTATACCCTATTTTACCGCTAGGTGGTGTTCCAAACAATAATGTGATAATATTATTATTAGTAAATGCTATAAGCTGTCTCTTGGTTGTTATTATTCCAAAGAGAAGCAGGTGAAACAGTTTATCCATGATAATGGTAACAATGAAAAATCAACATTACCTAGCAGGCAAAGATGTATCATTTTAGATGCACCAGTAAAAGAAATAAGGTTTGTTGTAAGCTGAATGTTTGCATAGATGGTAACGAATATAGGAGTTATTACCTTCTTTTAGCAGGTGGTAATGATAGGAGTCATGAGACGGGTAAAGTCCTTTGGTCGCAATGTGACCCAAGTTCCGATGGATGGTGGTATACCTCGTGCATCCAGAGCGGCGTCTGACGTGAGGATTGTCAGCGCCACTTTTTAAATGCTCACCCTCACCGGAAGTGAAAGGTCAATAGTGACCTCTGACATCACTTCCGGTCCGTGCGTCCCAACAAATGCGCGCGCAGACCCGGAAGTGAGGACAGTCGAGCGGGCGTGAAGCGCAAACAAAGACGCTGTACGTCCCCGCGAGTGGCCAGCACCTATTGGCAGATGGCCAATCCAAGGCAGGTAGGCGGCGCATTCCCTCCGTTTAGAAAAAGACGGAGGGAAGGGAGGGCCATTCCCTGAAAATCAGGTTGGCCTTCCCTTGAGACGCACAATCAACCACATAAGACAGATCCCGCTCAGGTATTAGTCCAAGTCAGCAGGAACCAGTGAGGCGCTCGTCACATACATCCAACTAGGATAATAACAGAACATTAATATCTTTTTATAAATAGATTGTATATACATCACCGTAGTGTGCGATACATGTTTAATGCTGTATTTCTGATCAGTGGATTCAGGTTTAGCTAACGAAGTAGACAGACATTATAAGCAGTTAGATAGATAGGTCAGAATTCAAGAATAAAAAACAACAAACAAAAAACAAATATAATGAATACATATATTGTATATTATACAACAGCTATTCTTTCAAGGATGTATGGGACTGATAGTGGTTTAAGGGTCCACCACAGTTATCCCATACAGCCTTGAGAAAGGAACCAAAAAGTTATGGCCCTTTAACATAGAAACTTTAATATCCCATTTTCATTTTTAAAGAAATGACCGGTATGATAATGAGGTATTAAGGCCAGGGGATTTTTCATTGTTACCATTATCATGGATAAACTGTTTCACCTGCTTCTCTTTGGAATAATAACAACCAAGAGACAGCTTATAGCATTTACTAATAATAATATTATCACATTATTGTTTGGAACACCACCTAGCGGTAAAATAGGGTATAGCTGTTAGACATTTTCCCCTGGCATTATATCCTTACTATGGGGTATTATGACCATCATGAAATCTATTAATTTCATAAATTATACTGTATGCTAATTTGTTAAGACTTCAGTTTCCCTTCAGTTAATTAATAAATATATTAATATTTTATGTATATCTTTTTGATATACAATTAATAACAATATATGATTTGATAAAAATTAAATTAAATGCTTGTGCTAGCACTTGATATGAAATTAAATAACATAATCAAGAACATTCTACCATGAACCTAGGACATTTTCTTTTATATATCCATTTCTGATAATTTTCAGAATTCAAGTTTGGGAGTGGTACAAAACCTCAACACCCTATCACCCACATTGCATGACCAGGTGGATCTGGCTTCCACAGGTTCTTTTTCCGCCTTTTGGGTTTGGTCTTATGCTGCAGGGATGAGAGGGGCGGCGCGACTTTTTGTCTAGTCACATTAACTTACAAACAGGATTGGTAAGCACACGTCTTTATTTATACTGTATGATGTTCATTTATCATTGAGTATTAACTATTGGTGAAATGTTGATACTTTATATGAAAAATTCTATATAAATTTGTTATATTTGCTGTTCTTCTCTAATGGCATTTATTATTATATACAGACGACTATCTTTCAGAAGAGACCAAGGTGCAAAGCCCTGAGAAGCATATAAATGCGAAACTAGTTGGCAATAGTGTATCAAACCTCGTTTGTGCCTTGTTTGTAAATATTGTGGTCGTCTATTCACCTTGTTCTATCTGTATATATAACTTTGTTTTTATGTAAATTAAATTTTCTAATTTTGATAATCAACATACGTGTTTTGGTGTGCCTACCTTATTACTAAGATTGATACCTCACATAAAGATCCCTAAAGTTGGGAAGAGGTCCCTCCTCAACCCTTCTTGTTCAATTCCTTTTTTATTTACTTTTCATGTTGGGATTGTGAGTATTCATCAATCATTATTGGAAAACATCCTTCCACCATTTCTTTTTTGTTCTCTATATATATATATATATATATATATATATATATATATATAATATATATATATATATATATATATATAATTTTTTTTACACGATACAAAAAAAAATTGCCCAAAAATAGCCAACCAATTGATGAACTTCGGATTCTCACTATATATGTACAATATGTTTATAGTGACAAGCCAGTGTAAAGTTCATCAATTGGTTGGCTATTTTTTGTGTGTGCATCTGCTGCCCTGCTCAGTGCTCTCTCTCTCTTTCTCTCTCTCTCTCACTCATGACTCATCTCTCTCACCTCAATCTAGTTAGCAGGCTGCCCTGCTCAGTGCTGTCTCTCCCTCTCTCTCTCACCTCGATCTAGTTAGCAGGCTGCCCTGCTCAGTGCTGTCTCTCTCTCTCACCTCGATCTAGTTAGCAGGCTGCCCTGCTCAGTGCTGTCTCTCCCTCTCTCTCACCTCGATCTAGTTAGCAAGCTGCCCTGCTTAGTGCTGTCTCTCCCTCTCTTTCTCTCACCTCAATCTAGTTAGCAAGCTGCCCTGCTCAGTGCTGTCTCTCCCTCTCTCACTCACCTCGATCTAGCAGGCTGCCTTGAAGCCACTTGCCTGCCGCTATTCAAGCTGTCTAGGCAGTGGCGTCTCCAGCTTTCATATTTAGGGGGGCAGGAACAAAAGTAGGGGGGCCAATTATAAAACGCAATATATATATATATATATATATATATATATTGTGAGGGATTAGCTCGGTAGCGGGTGTGTGTAACCCCCTCTATGGGTTCACTACACGCTGAACTGTACAAAAAAGGCACTTGAAGATGACTGAAAACAAATGATATGGTTTATTTTTCCATCTTGCGGGATACACGTGCAAGCATCAAAACAGTATAAACAAAACAAAGCATAAAATAAACCCTTGCCACTTGGGGCGTCTACCTTCCCAACACAGGAACCTACCTATTGAGTCTGGCACAGCCTACTGCTGGGCAGACACTGCTGGTCCTACAGCAGAAAACAACAAAAAAGTCTCTTTGATATTTCTCAAACAGAAATATCCATCAGCACCTCACCTCTTCAGAAGTACTTCTGACTGCTCCTTCACTTCACAAAGCCCCAGGATCCAGCAATCAGTCGTTATCCTTAGGCTTTATTTATAGGGGCTTTAATTGCTTCATTTTGAACAGCTGAAGGCTTCTAACTCCCCAAACCTCTCTGGCCATTTCTACAGCCGAAGCCCAATAGTAATTGGTGTATTGTCTACACATGGCAGAACAGTATCTTCCGTCTGGGACAACACACACAGATTTACCTGACTTCCTTTCACAATATATATATATATATATATTTATATTTTTATATATTTATATATATATATATATTATATATATATATATATATATAATATATATATATTATATATATATACACTGTATATATTTCAAGAATACAATGCACTCCAGAGGTCTTGTTAGAAACAGAGATGTTAGCCGAACATTGCAGCTGCAGGCGGCCACTTAGATTTAGAGTGTAATTGTTATTTCAATGTTGGGCTACCATACATGCTCATTAATGCAGCCTATCAGTGCAGCATATCAGTGCTCATTAGTGCCTCCTATCAGTGCCCATTAGTGCTTTTTTTAAACCCTGCAAAATAAAGGAATAATGTGTTACTTTGCAGCACATACTACCACTTTTTTTTATTATTATTATTTCTTTCTAAAAATGTCTGTAATGCATCATTTGTTGTATTTTACAATTTATTACTCTGTGACGATGCTTCTTTTAAATGTTGATTTGCTCCTATATTGTACTGCCTATTTCCTTCAATAAAAATATATTAAACAAACAAAAAAATACTACCACATTATGAAATACTTACCTTAGAACAAAGCCATCCAGTGCTGTGATGTCACCACTGACAGTCTCCTCCATATTCACCCAGTCTTCCCTCTGGGTTCATGTCCTCCAGCTGTCTGATTGGCCATGCTGGGTTGATGTCACTCCACCGCGCACAAAGCTGTGAAGCGATGGCACGGATATACCGTTCATTTAGAGTACATGTGCCGGTGACATCACCGCCTGCATGCAGCGTGAATATCTCCTAAATCATGCAGGTTTAGGAGATATTTACTGTACCTACAGGTAAGCCTGTAGGTACAAGTGCCAAAAAAGGGTTTACTTCCACTTTAAGGGCTGCAAAGAAGCCAGAGAGCCATTTAAAGAATCAGTCATACTTTATCCCATGCCAACACCAGAAGCTCTCCCAGACCACTTCCTCGTTTGCACCACAAACAACTCCTCTACTCATATCAATCTGCCAACGATGACAGCCCTGAGTCCCAGCAGGCTACTATAGACTAAATGTCAGGAGATGCAGACCACAGATAGTTTCCTGACACCCCTCCACCATTGCTTATTAGCTAGAAAAAAGTGAAATACTGCCTCTCACTATGGTGCATGGGTGTTGCTAGGATTGTGAAATACCTAGGGAACACAAAAAAAATTAAAGCACTTAGCATACCACGATTCATAGTGGGCATGCAGGGATAACACCCGACAGTGGGAGTGGCCTAAGAGAAATAGGTTAAATAGAATCTGATAAATGTGCATAGAAACTAAAGTGCTTAGTGGTAATTCACTAAAAGATTTTATAAAAATGATAATAACATGGAGAAAACAGCACACTGCATTACGTGTGAATGAACAAACACTTTGAGAAATACGGTACCTAAATATTAAATAGATGTGCTGATTCATGCCGATTGCATCCTGAGTGCTGAGTGCAAACAAAGTGATACATACATAGCTAAAAAAAGTGAATAAAGTTGAAACCATCAGATTAAATTCATGTATGCATTACAAACAAAAGCGGATCTCCTGATGGCTATAAGCTGCCATTTCATTGTTCCTCCACCAAAAACCACATGTGCAATAAAACAAAAGTTCACCTGTATATTTAAGATCTTTACACCCACTTTGGTGCGCCACCACCACCACATCTGTGAGCATAAAGGGCACTACCAGAGGCTGCTGCCACAATTCATAGGCCCAAACACACTTAATTGTAATCCGGCAGCACCATCCCACTCTGACTGGCTCCAAATGAATAAACTACATTACAATTTTCAAAGGTTTGCCAACTGACATCATCACATGGTAGCTGCAGTCATAATATATGCATGGAAAATAAATGCTACCATAGTGCATAAACCCTTTCAAAGATTATTTATTTGAAAGTTCAAGTATTACACTTTCAGATTTCAGTACAAATAAATGGCCCCTGCCCTCACCTATAACTGGCCTTTGCAGCAAGGAGCACATTGAAGGGCAACGCATGCACAACAAAACCAAAGATATTCCCAGATCAACTTACTCACCAGCCTGCTAACCAATCAAATTATTCTGTCTAACAGTGTGCGTTAAAAGCCGGGGTTTAGTCAGCACAAATTTGCATGCGTAAGCTACAGAGCCCATCAAGGCATCCTATTTTCTGTAGTCCTAGCTCTAAATTTTGAGAGCCTACACAGAGGTTTCCAACTAGTAATAAGCTTACACCACAGACAATCCACAAAGTGCACACCACTCTGGACATCACTGCTTCAGCTCTGCCCCTCCGCTAAAGCCTGCTGTCAGCTAATGTCACAGAGCTGGTCCAGGCTCTGCAGGATAAATGACCAGTGGTTCAGGTGACAATAAACCCATGGCTCAAATGCCTATTTCTTTGTCTCCTTACTGCATTTGTACTGAGCCCTTACATTGGTGGTATGTGTATTTAGTGGCATATATATTTATCAGATTAGTTAAAAAGAACTTTATGGTAACATGATGAGGGAGAGGGAAAGTTAACTTTACTTATATTGAGATTGACACCAAACCAGGGCTCAATCACACTAGTGGTTAGGGGGTTGGAAAATTCTTCAATTGAGACAGATTTTTACCACCCCCAACTCCTACCCTTTTAGCTGCATAGGCAGCAGCTGGAGTTGTTCACATGCTGTGGTTTGGATGTTTTTTGTCATGGTGGGAACCTGTGGCTTTTGGCTGGTGCTACCACCCACTGAACACAGCCCATTCAAGTGAACAGAAATGCTCTGCAATGCACACAGTTGTGGTGCACTAGTTCGGGGTTCAAGGAGATAAAGCAGGCAGGGAGGAGGTGATATAACACCTTCTCATCACCTGTCTAATGTTTTCTAAAGAACAATCTAAATGGTGATTGCTCTTCAGAGGGCAAAACAAGTGTGCATGAGCCAAATGGGTTAAAGATGGAGCTAGCAGAGACAGGAAAGGGACAGAATGCACAGATCTCATGGATTTGTTTCTCCCTATCACAGAAGTCTCTGTAATAAACATGATTCTTGCTGATTTAAATCAATGTTTGAGGTCTGTGTTCTGTCGTCTGATGCTGAGGATCTAACAGCCTGATAATTACACCATACATAACTTATAAGAGTAAGGCCTCGTACACACGATCAAATCTGTCTGCTGGAAACGGTCTGCTAGACCGTTTCAGCAGACAGATTCGATCGTGTGTACGGGCGAGCCGACGGATTTGGCCACCCGACAGATTTGAAAGCATGCTTACCAATCTGTCGGCTGGGAACCCGCCCGCCCGACATGTCTGCTGGTTAGTACGCTAACCAGCAGACATGTCTTCTCACACACGCGCTGAATGGTTTCGACGCATGCGCGGAAGTGTTTTACTTCCTGGTGCGGTGACGTGGCGGCGTCAACGTCACCGCCACGTCACCGACACGTCAGCGCGCTGTCTGCTGGCGGGGATTTTGGTTTGCTCGTGTGTACACGCGAGCAAACCAAAATCCAAGCAGACAGATTTGTTCAAATCGGTCGGTCTGACCGATTTGAACAAATGGATTGCCTCGTGTGTACGAGGCCTAAGTCTTCCCCTTGTCCTGTCCCCCTCTGGAGAACACTGCTGTCTGTCTGCAACAAACCGCAAACCTATCACTCTACAAGCTGCTGCACAACCTTCTTCTCACCTCCATGAAGAATACATTAAAAAAAAAAGACTCACATGGGAATTAGAGAGCTGGGAGGTCTAGCTTCTTCTTTTTCCTCTGGAGCTGCCTAAAATCAAAACAAGGCGGCAGCAGAAGTGGGAGGGATTGTAGCAAAGGCAGAGCATGATTGGATAATAGCAGGGGTTTCCAGGATCCCTCCCCCTCATGCTGCACGGGGCACAGGAATGAGAACCTGTAGCAACTGACATGCTGTTTGCCAATCTCTGGACACACAGGGGCAGGCTGATGGGCGGGAGTGTCCCTGGTAGCAGCACACCCAAATATCTTTCAGAGGCAGCTGCTGAAGGGGTGCTATATGTGAAATTATGGGGGAGCTACAGCACCCACCTGGCGCCCCCCTGTATCAGTGTTCATTGGAGCCTTCTTTTAGTGTCTCCTAACAGTGCTCATGAATGCCGTATGCCTACTACCTTCCAGCAGGAATCTGAGCTGAGAGTGTCTCTCTTATGGAACAGATCAGAGCACAAGAGCCGGCATTGATAGCTCTCTCTCCCCTCCTTGTAAATGTAGATCACTCCGCTGGCACCTGAGGGACCTGCAGCCGAAACTATAGAAGCTGCATTAGCAAATGCAGCTCCTGTCTGTGTTACTCCGCAGCTGGGGTCCTAGTTGCCTCCCTGCTCAGTCCTCCCACTCGCAGCACACAGCTGTTTTTGCCACCCGGACCCGACTGCCTGCAGGTACATTTTGCAGGCAGTCAGCAAGACAAAAGATGTCAAACAAAAGACACAGCACAGGGATGATTAGGGTGTGCCTGGGCACACCCGGCACACCCTGTGGGCACGCCTATGGTAGGCCCTGAAACAAAATATCCAACCCTCTCAGGAGGGAGCCACAGTCCAAATATGCCAATGGTGAGAGCAGCACACACACACACACAACTACCAACCAGACCATACGCCATACATAAAAAAAAAAAAAAGCAGAAAAAGACCCAATGGGCCAGATTCAGGAAAGGTTACGCTGGCGGATCGAGTGATCCGCCAGCCTAACTGTGGCTTTGAGCCGGCGTTTCTGTTTTCTGTAACCAGAAAACAAGAAACGCCGGGTTGAAGTTCTGATGCGAGCAGCGTAACTGAGTTTCGCCATCGCATCGTTACTTCAACTTAAAAATGGCGCCGGGGGCGTTCCCGCCGATTTACGCTCAAAAAATATGTTAATGAGCGGAAATCGGCAATTCACGATCGAAATCCGGCGCGACGCAATGACGATACGACGTTTCCGGACGGGATACGCGGCGCATAGATATACCTACATGGGGTTGGAGTATCCTATGTTAGGTATAGGCGTCGTCATCGCGTCGGGAAAACAAAAGAAAACGTCGCTTGCGTAAAACGGTCATGAATGGGAATGTGACGTCATTGACGTTCATTCACAGATTTTGGAGCATGCGCACGGGGATGTTTTGACACTCGACGCATGCGCAGTACGTTGGCGGCGGGATCGCGCGTAGTTAGCATACTACACGCCCCGTACCCGCTACATTTGAATTCCGCCGGCTCATTTGTGATGCGCTGCCGCAACTTTAGGAGCAAGTGCTTCGTGAATGACAGCACTTGCTCCTAAAATTTCGGCAGCGCAACACAAATCAGAAGCGTTACTCCAGAGCAAAGATGCTCTGGAATACGTGAATCTGGCCCAATATGTACAAAAAAAAAGAACAGTCAAACCCCCCTACCCAGCTCAAAACACACAGAGTGGGCTAATAGAAATAGACATAGAAATTCCAACTTGAGATGAATAGGAGACAATTCAGGTTGGGGATAGCCATAGGAAAACAATAATAAAGGCACAGAAATGTATCAAACAGAAAGTTAGGCGCCGTATAACGCCACACTGAGCATCATGGGGATTACGGAAACTTCAGGTGTGCGGAAGGGTAGCAGATGATCTCAAGGTATGATGAACCAAACAAAGACACTTTCTGCAGTAGTGAAGAAATGTGCTTGGCATTGCTGAGTCAACCTGGCAGGGAGCAACATGGCATAGGGCAGAGCACGGTCATATGATAACTTAGAATTGATCCCGGAGCTTCCAAACATGAATGCAGTAATCTAGAATCAGAGAGACCACAGCATTATTGACATAGAGTGAAAAAAACAATATTGCGCTCGTTGGTGAAACAAAAGAAAAGCTGCAATCATAAAGTGTTATACTACACAAAAAGACATTGTACCAAAAAAGAGATTGCGCTAAATAATATAAATGTGAACTAAGAATGCAGGTTAAGCCTATGCTTGAGTGAAATAAAGTTCATAAACCATCACAAAGTGAATGAGTCCATCAACATGGTGACAAAGTTCATAGTCAGGTGATCCCACAAGTGCCAATAAATCAATATGGAAAAAAGTGTTGGTATAGATGAAACCTCCACCGAAATCACAAGAAGCCTCTTACCAAAAATCAATGATCTCTTAGTGATAGGAGAAAAAAAACAACAGATGCCTCACATGATCAAGTCTTTCAGACGAAACGTAGGGAGGAGACGTTCTGACGTCACCGCGCACTTTACTAGCTCTCTACCCGGAATACGGGGGTTCTTTGCAAGCCGGCCGGCTGATATTGTTTACATGCGATGTTATCTTCACTTTGATGTAAGTGCAAGTCTATTCTTTTAATACATTAAATGAAGTTTTTATGCTATGTGAGGCATCTGTTGTTTTTTATGTACCTGCTGATGACCCATCGGGAGATATTCACATATCTGAGAACCAGGCTGTCTCTATTGGACCCTCCTATTGACCATCACCGAGTATTACAGACCGTATCATGCTTTATTTGATCTCCTATCACTAAGAGATCATTGATTTTTGGTAAGAGGCTTCTTGTGATTTCGGTGGAGGTTTCATCTATACCAATACTTTTTTCCATATTGATTTATTGGCACTTGTGGGATCACCTGACTATGAACTTTGTCACCATGTTGATGGACTCATTCACTTTGTGATCGTTTATGAACTTTATTTCACTCAAGCTTATTCTTAACCTGCATTCTTAGTTCACATTTATATTATTTAGCGCAATCTCTTTTTTGGTACATTATTGACATAGAGACAGTCTCTAGATCTGGTGGCTCATAGGGCCATATGTAAATGTAACTATTGGGCAAGGGACCTTGCAATATAAATACACCATTCTGACATTACTAGTACATGACATTTATGGACTTATAGGTATAGTATTAGGGCCTTTTAATTTTTTTGCATTGCCATTCATTGGCAATTCTGCCCATCAGAATGCAAATATCATGCATTGTGGAACACCATGTTACAAAAAAAAAAAAAAAAACTTTGGGCCAGATTCTCAAAAGAGATACGATGGTGTATCTCCAGATACACCGTCGTATCTCTGTATTTGCGCCTGGGTATCTATGCGACTGATTCTTATATTCAGTTACGCATAGATTTGGCGTAGATCCGACTGGCGTAAGTCACTTACCCCGTTGGATCTTAGATTGAATTCTACGCTGGCCGCTAGGTGGCGTTCTCGTCGATTTCAGTGTTGAATATGCAAATGAGCATGATACGCCGATTCCTGAACTAAGTTGCGCGCCGTCTACATAGTTTACGTAATTTGCGTACGCGTAAGGTTACCCCTGCTATATGAGGGGTAACCTTGCGTAGGTCCGGCGTAAGCTGTGTTAAGTATGGACGTCGGGACAGCGTTGTGTTTTTCCGTTGTTTACATCGTTTGCGTAACTCGTCGCGAATAAGCCTTTACGTTAATTACGTTGCCGTCAAAATCAATGTATTTGCGGCGTACTATGGAGCATGCGCAGTGGGCTACGTTTAGGGCCGGCGCATGCGCAGTTCGTTCGGCGCGGGGGCATGCTTAATTTAAATACAGCACGCCCCCCTTCTTCCCTATTTGAATTACGCGGGGATACGCTGTCCCCTTTATGCTACGCCGCCGCAAATTATGGAGCAAGTGCTTTGAGAATACGGCACTTGCTCCTGAAAGTTGCGACAGCGTAGTATAAATAGGATAAGCTACGCCGCCGCAGAATCTACGTGAATCTGGCCCTTTGTTTTTTCATATGTTAAAGTGCACTGTCAGCCTATTCAAATAGAATGGACTGACTTAACACTCTAAGGCCGCGTACACACGGAGGGACATGTCCGCTGAAACATGTCCGACGGACCGTTTCCAGCGGACATGTCTCCTCCGGATTTTCGTCCGACGGTGTGTACACACCATCGGATGAAAATCCCCTCGGCCAGGGAACGCGGTGACGTGGCGGTGACGTTGACGCCGCCACGTCATCACTCCAGGAAGTAAAATACTTCCACGCATGCGTTGAATCCATTCGACGCATGCGCAGAGATTTCTGTCTGCTGGTTAGTGTACTAACCAGCGGACATATCCAACGGACATGTCTCCGGCGGACAAATTTCAAAGCATGCTTTGAAATTTGTCCGCTGGGAAAACATGTCCGCTAGCCCGTACACACGATCGGAGATATCTGCTGAAATGGTCCGTCGGACCAGTTTCAGCAGATATATTCGATCAGGTGTACGCGGCCTTACACACAGTAAGCAGTTACTTGAATGCACATGCATTACTTATACTGTATACTTTATGGCTTTGGTCAATTTTATTTTTTAATTTTCATGTCAGCATATTCAGAAACTCTCAATTTTATATCATTTTTCAACAATTTTGTAGCACCTTTATCTAAAAATAACCTTTTAATACAGTGGGTTTCCATAGCACTGTTTGTGGAGCATAATTGACCTTATATATATATACTATACAGAATAACGTATGACCTCTGTCCAACTAAATATCGAAATGGGGCACAATGAGCTAGAAAGAAGGCAAGACTCTTTCTCAGAATAAATAATACTGATAGCATTTCATCTCTTCTCTCTCTCTGGCTTCGATCTCAAGTAAATATGCCATTGCCGATTTAATCAGATGCTTTGGAGGTCTAAAAGACCATAAAGAGGACCTGTCACAACCCATTCAATTAAGAGGATGTAGTTTATCCAGGGCCGGTACAAGGCAGGGGCAGGAGTAGCCACTGCCCTGGGCGGAGTTTGGGAGGGGGCGCAAAACACTAGAGCATCATGCTTTGTCCCTGCGCTGCTAATTCTGTCCAAAAGCACCGCTGAGAATGTGCCCTTACCTGCTGTAGGCTTCCATGGAAAGAACACTCTGCTGGGCACACGTTTTTCTGACAGGCTGGGTGTTTGGATCGGGTCAGTGAGAGCTCCAGACAGGTGGGTAGGGTAGCGCAGACAGCAGTACACTGCAGCCCCGATCATCACTGCCCAGCCGACATCGGAGCTTCTCTCTCTCCTCTCTCCTCGCACAGACTTAAGATAAGGGGTGACAGATAACAGACTGCTTCTCTCCTCCTGTGAGTCCCGACCTGTTCTGCTATTCACACTATGCAAATGCTGTGCTGTAAACCTGTGCTGACCCTTGCAGTGCAGGTTTAATGTTTATGAACAGGTTAGAACTATACTGGGACTTTTCAGGCTGTACATAGATTTATTGCAGACACACACACTGTATCTTAATGAAAAGCATGCATTTTAATAAAATATAGTGTGTATGTGGAATACATCTATGTAGCAACTGAAAATTTCCAGTATATTTCTAACCTATTTAAAGACCACAAACAGCAAGTGATGGGATGCAGCCAAACTCCAGCAAAGTAAAAAAAAGTCCACTCTGCAGTGCTGGAGGAATTAGGAAAGCTTGTACTTGCTCCAGCCAGCTGCAGAGCTCTCCCCCCTTCACCCAAAGGCTCAGCATCATCATATCATGCAGGAACATTAACCCTGTATGGTAGGATGAGGCTGGAGTGTGACCACAGCCACTCACAATTCACCCAGGAGCTCCACAGAACCAATCACAGCACTGGGAGAGCCTACTGGAGCAAGGAATACGATAAAGCTGGGTACACACGGATCAACATTTTTTGGTTCATCAGGGACCAGCTCAATTTTGATCTATGTGTGGCCTTGCCTGTTAGAAGCCGCCCCATCAGATCAGCTTCTGTAGAATGGGACTGCTGGAACCTTGTTCGACCAGCGACTTGCAGTCAATCAACTTCAGCACTGACCAGTGAATTCTGACAGAGAAGAGTCTCCACTGTCAGAATACGTCTCGGTAAATGGGATTTATGCATTCACCTCTGTTGTGTGGATGAATGAATCTGTTAGGCTGGGCTCACTCTGCTGTGTGGAGCAGCTCACAACAGGGGTCTAATGCATCCCTATTCTTCGTTTCAGGTCTAATTTCGGTTAGAATTTTTGGCTGAATTCGGACCTGGAATGAACCATAAAACACCAATGTGCTAGAAGAGGTTCTTTGGTACTTGTTTTGAAACAACCTTCATTCTTTCTTAAAAACAGAGGGGGCGCAGTTTGCCATCTTCGCCCTGGGCACCAAATGGCCTTGTCCCAGCACTGAGTTTATCCTTTGTGATAGCAATAAAAGAATTAAGTAAAAAAAAAGATACTGTGCAAAAACATTGGGGTAGATTCACACACATCGGCGCATATTTATGCCACCGCAGCGTATCTCTTTTACGCTACGCTGGAGCATCGCGGAGAGGTAAGCATGGAATTCACAAAGCGTATCTTAAACGGTGCATGCGCTGTGATGTGGACGTATGTCCCGCACCCCTCTGCGCATGCTCACAACTACGCTGGCGTAACTTCCTCAGATACACCGGCCCACCAGCTTACGCCGAGCGCATAAATACGCCCAGCCATACGCCCGTCTGGCGCAAAAGTACATCCGTTTGTTTCCCCCCTGAAGCAAAGTACTTTTGCTGAGCGATGGCAGATGCTAATGTGGGCAAGGAGAGGAGGAAGAGAAATTTCTCGAGTGAGGAGAGGGCTATCGTCATATCGGCAATAGCCAAATATGATGATTATCTCCATGGTGCCCACAGTGCCTGGACCAGCAAGGCACGTAAGAAGGAGATCTTGCAGAAGATCACCCTCAATGTGAATGCCATTGGGCATGAGACCCGGACACCTGATGACATCATGAAGAAGATCAATGATCTGAGACGTCGGGTCCGGGATAAGTTGGCCCTTAAGAGGAGGCACGCCAGGGGCACGGGAGGAGGACAAGCCTCATCTGTGCAGTTGACCGATGAGGAGGAGGTCATCGCCAGGTGTCTGTCGCAGGAGCAGGTGGAGGGCATGGAGGGCTTTGACTCTGGTGAGCAGGCCTTGAGGACAGGTACGTGTGTTTTATCCTCCATTTGGTGTGTAGCATGTGAGGGGGTGGAAGGAGACATGTGACAAGTGTGTGGGTCCACCAACATGTGAATGTTTTGTGTCATCCACAGATGTGCTGCAGGGAGCGGGGCCGTCTGATGCCGGCAGACCACCACCCGCCAGCTGCGGATGCAGGCTCGGACCAACACCTTTCTCGAACGCATTTCCCTGGCGTTAGAGGGCAGGCAGCCAGCAGCCAGGGATGTTCCTCCTCCTGATGCCCCACCCCCCCACCCGAGGCTCCCCCCAGGCAACTGAGGAGCCGGAGCCGTGGCACCATGCCTGGCCCACGATGGGGCAAATGAGTGCTATTTTTTTTCCTCAGATGATGAGCTTTTTGTTTTTTGAGAGATGTGCACAGAGGTATGTGCCGTCCTCCTATAAGGGCATGCCATGTCGGCCAATGGCATGTTCCTTTTTTTTTAGTCACTGCACACGTGTGACTGGTGTGTGAGTGTGGGTGGCATTCCTGCCAGTAAGGTGTGTCACCCTGGGTCGTCGGGGAAATGTTATCCCCACGACTGTGTGAATGTGGTATGAATGGACAGCAACATCATTGGTGCCTTGGCGTGGCCTTGCTGCTCCCAAGTCCCATGTGGTGGACTTGGGCTAAACCAATGTGAGGTGGATGTGGTGTGTGTGAGCTAGGGACCACAGTGGTGTGCATGCATGTATTGTCCGTTGTTTAATGATGAATGTGTGTGTTTAACGTGCAAAGATACGCTCCACGAGGAAACTCCTGACTGCTGTTCCTTCAGCAGACGGGGTCTCTTAAGGCAGGAGAGGACTGTGTGGCTTGGGGGTCAGGTCATCACATATGTCAATCTCCAAGCCCTTTCTCATAGCGTAGTTGTGCAGCACACAACATGCACCGTTGATCTGGCACACAAAGTTTGGGGAATACAACAGGGCCCCCCCGGAATTATCCAGGCATCGGAAACGGGACTTCAGGATGCCAAATGTGCGCTCCACCACTGCACAGGTGCATATGTGTGCAGCATTGTATCTTCTCTCTCCTCTGGTTTGGGGATTCCGGTATGGAGTCAGGAGATGGGGCCCAAGTGCATATGCCGAGTCACCTGGAAGGGAAAAGACAGGAGGATGTTTGCCGTGCATGTGCCCCTCGTGATGTCTGCATCATGGGGTCGGACAGTAGATATGTGCATTCCCGTTCGTACGAATGTTATTTTCGTACGAAAATGTTCATTTTCGTACCAGCGGGATAATGTGTACATACGAAAACGGTAAAGCACCAAAATACGAAAACGACGGGATAACAGATGAGCCGCATAACGAACGACCGCAAATACGAACGAACGATCCGACGGGAAAAAATGACAAAACGAAAATGGCAAAATAACGAAAATGAAATCTGTATCAAGAGGTTTGCATTGTGTATTTTGTTTGAATCCGTTTTGTGTTCCTTTTCAGTTGTATGTTCATTGTTCAATGACATCTATAACAAAAGAATTTCATTATGTATATTGAATGAATTCCTTTTTCTGTTTTCTGTGTATTCAAAATACTGAAGGCAAATTTTTTGTTATAGGTGTCATATCAACATACGAAAATAACAAAAGAAACAGGTTCAAATGCAAATCTTTTGTTTATGTTTTTTTTAATGGCCAAAATTGTCTGACCAAGTGTATGGGGCTTAACAATAGTATTGATAAGCCCCATACACTTGGTCAGACTATTTTAACAACAAACATAAAAACGATTGTTTTCCGATCGTTCTCAGAAAATTTGTTCGTTTTTAAACTGCATCAGAAAACCATTTTTGGGTTCAAAAGTCTGGCCAACTGATCTCCCTTCAGATGAAAATCCACAGAAAAGTTTATTAGGCTTTACTGTACAAGTGTACTCACTATTTTGCACAAAAGAGAAACTGCTTTCAGTCACTGAGGCTGGCCATACATGTTCAATTGTCTTGTACAATTTTCTTTTAGATTTACCAAAAACCATATATGAGGTCAAACTAAACAACACTTTCAATTGTATGCAATCAGGCAGGCCCTTGCACTACATAGTTGAAGGTAAATCTAAAGAAAATTGCACAGAAAATTGTATCATGTATGGCCAGCCTAACTCTCTGGCCATTCAAAAAAAACATAAACAAAAGATTTGCATTTGAACCTGTTTCTTTTGTTATTTTCGTATGTTGATATGACACATATAACAAAAAATGTGCCTTCAGTATTTTGAATACACAGAAAACAGAAAAAGGAATTCATTCAATATACATAATGAAATTCTTTTGTTATAGATGTCATTGAACAATGAACATACAACTGACACTAACAAAAGAAAAGCATTCAAGATACACAGAATGCAAATTGACGAAAATTCACGATAATTATTGTCTAACAAGAAACGAACATGAATTAAACAGAATAACGAATCATCCCGCATGTACGAAAATAAAACGGTAACGGAAATACGAAACGATCGGAATACGCAAAAATCACGTCGTACGACAAACGAACGGGAACGAACGGGAAAACGGGCGTCTTACGAAAAACAAACAGAAACGAACAGAAGGGACCATACGAAACGGAGCAAAAAAAAACGAAAAAAAATTCTGTGCACATGTCTATCGGACAGTCATGCCTGACTCCCATGTCACTCACCAACCAGCCAGCTGTCCCTGTACACATTCTGTTCGAATTCCATTGGGATGTTTCTTTGACGGTATATGTAGCTGTCGTGGCTGGCCCTGGGGTGTTTGGCACGGACGTGCCATATGAGGCATTGGGCATCGGCTATCACCTGTACGTTGATGGAATGCCACTGCTTCCGATTGCGGTATATGTGCTCTGTGGCACGGGGGGGCCGTAGTGCCACATGTGTGCAATCAATGGTCCCGATGGTGCGTGGGAATCCGGCAATTCTGTAGAAATCCTGCATTGCCTTCTGCCGCAGATGCTCATGGGTGGGTTTGATGATGTGGTGGGACATGCATGTGAGGATTGCAGGGACAACCTGGTGCACGCATCTGCTCATGGTAGATTGTGACATCCCAGACATGACTCCACTTGTACGTTGGAAAGGTCCACTGGCGAGGAAATGCAGTGTTGCCAGTACCTTGACCAGTCGCTGCACTGCATGTGAGCATCGTGTCTGGCTGGTGATTTCATTATGCAGGGCTGTGGCTAAGATACACCTCCGATTCCCCCATGCCAAAGACGTTCATGCGCGTTCAGTATATTCTCTCCTGTGCCCTCCTCCGTGCCTGTGGACACAGTAGTAGTGCTATGACCATGGCTGCCCCTGGCATGTTGGCATACAGATGTGTTGTTCTGCAAGTGTGGTTGCTCAGCTCGTCCGTAACTGTGCTGCTGCAGCTGCTTTCCGCTGACCTGTGCACGTCTGTTGCTGAGTTACACCTGCTTTATGAGGAATAACTTTGCGCCGGGCGTACAACTTACGTGCACATCGCGTAGCCTGCGCCGGGCGCATGTACTTTCATGAATCGCCGTATCTCCCTCATTTGCATATTTAAATTGGAAATCAATGGGAGCGCCAGATGCGTCCAGCGTAAATATGCGCCCACTCTACGCCGGCGTAGGAAAGTTACGTCAGTTGGAAGAAGCCTATTTATAGGTGTATCTAGTTCTGTGGGCACGGCGCACAGATTTGACGGCGCATAGTTACACTTACGCGGTGCATCTCGAGATACGTCAGCATAAGTGCTTTGTGAATCCGGGCCATCATTTTAAATAAATAAATAAATAATAATAATAATAATAATAATAATAATAATAATAATGTAAAGTGCCCCTGTTTCCTTGTGCTTAAGGGCAAATATGAATGGGCACATGCACAAAAATGTAAATGGCGGTCGCACCACACATGTGAGGTATTACCATGAACATCAGAGTGAGGGAAATCTTTTTAGTGCCAGAACTCCTGTAAAGGCTTTTAAGTCATTGCCTATGGATTTTTTTGTACTGTAGTTTGATGCCATTTCACGGTTGGATGCTATTTTAAAGTCTGACATGTTTGGTGTCTATTTACTCAGTGTAATTCATCTTTTATACTTTACCAAACAATTGGGTATTATATCATGATTTTTTAATTAAAGCATTACATTTAATTTCATTAACCACTTGGCGCCCGTGCTATGGTTGAAAGACAGCCACAGCGCGGACCCCAAATGCACGGCGCGTGCTGTGATCACCCGAGTCACCGAGGCCTCTTACCATGTGATCAGCTGTCAGCCAATGACAGCTGATCACGTGATGTAAACAAAAGCCAGTAATTGACAGCGCAAGAAGAAAAAAAAGCTGATCACCGGCTTATGTGTAAGGGGCATTGGTCCCAAAGAGGAAAAGGCAATTCTGCCTCATCTGTGCCCACCAGTACCCCCTGCCAGTGCCACCTGCCATTGCTGCCTGCAAGTGCCCACAGTGCCCACCAGTGCCACCTATCAATGCCCACAAGTGCCACCTATCAATGCCCACCAGTGGTGCCACTCAGTGACTCACCAGTGCCACCTAGCAGTGCTGCCTATCAGAGTAACTTACCAGTGCCAATCAGTGCCCATTACAGCCACCCATCAGTGTCCATAACTGCCACCCATCAGTGCCCATCACTGCCACCTATCAGTGCCACATATCAATGCCACCTATTAGTGCCACTTCTCAGTGCCCACCATTGCCACCTATCAATACCCGTCAGTGCCAACCATCAGTGGCACCTTTCAGTGTCACCTCTCAGTGCCCACCAGTGCCGCCTATCAGTGCCACCTTATCAGTGCCCATCAGTGCAGCCTCATCAGTGTACATCAATGAAGGAGAAAAATTACCTGTTTGCAAAATTTTATAATGAAATATATAAAAAAAAAAAATCGGTATTTTTTTTTAATAAAAAATAAAAACCGCAGGGGTGATAAAATACCACAAAAAGACACCTCTATTTGTGGGAAAAAAATGATTACAATTTAATTTGGGTACAGTGTTGTATGACTGCGCAATTGTCATTCAAAGTGCATCAGAGCTGAAAGCTGAAAATTGGTCTGGGCAAGAGGGGGGTTTAAGTGCCCTGTAAGCAAGTGGTTAAAGTGTATTTTTTTTTAAATGTGCATTTGAAAAATCGCTGCACAAATATTGTATGCCATAAAAATATGCAACAACCCACCATTTTATTCCCTTGGTTCTTTGAATAAATAATATATAGTATTTGGGGGTTCTAAGAAGTTTTATAACAATAAATGACCAGCCCAAACTTTTTTTAACCGTTTTATTTTAATAATTTTGGATAACTATTCATTTGGAAAAAAAATGAATCTCATTTGTTATATATTTTGCTTTTTTTTTTTTTCACAATCAAGGTTTTATTTGAAGAGATAAAATGAACATGGCATACACAGAACAAAACAGTTGTAGTTTACATACAAATCCCACATAGGGGACGGACATTATGGGCCAGATTCAGGTAGAGTTAGGCTGGAGTATCTGTGATACTCCAGCCTAACTGTCACTTTAAGCCGGCGTTTCTGTTTTCTGTAACCAGAAAACAAGAAACGCCGGGTTGGAGTTCCGATGCGATCGGCGTAATTGAATTTCGCCATCGCATCTTTAATTTAAAAATGGCGCCGGGGGCGTTCCCGCTGATTTACGCTGAAAAAATATTTTAATCAGCGGGAATCGGCAATTCACGATCGTATTCGGGCGCGACGCAGTGACTTTCCGACGTTTCCGTAAGCGATATGCGGCGTAAAGATAAAGCAGCCCCCTAGTGGAGTATCCTATGTTAAGTATAGCCGTCGTCATCGCGTTGAAAAAAAAAAATCCCGTCGCTTGCGTAAAACGTTCATGAATGGGGATGTGACGTCATTGACGTTCACTGACAGAATTTGGAGCATGCGCACTGGGATGTATTGACACTCGACGCATGCGCAGTACGTTCGCCGCGGGATCGCGCTTAGTTTAAATAATACATGCCCCGTACCCGCCCAATTTGAATTCCGCCGGCTCATTTGCGATACGCTGCCGCAACTTTAGGAGCAAGTGCTTCATGAATAACAGCACTTGCTCCTAAAATTTCGGCAGAGTAACGTAAATGAGAAGCGTTACTCCAGAGCAAAGATGCTCCCATCTACCTGAATCTGGCCCTATATGTCAGCAAAAGAGACAAAAAAAAGGGAAAAGGAACAAAATGGTATACATTATAAAGATACGATAGAGACAAGTGCATTATATGGATTGCCCTAACTGAGTACGGTGTACCTGAGGGGGAGGGAGGAGGGAGAGAGGGGGGAGGGATCAAGGAAGGGTATAAGGAAAAAAAAAAATATTTTGCTTAACACTCAATGAATTCACAATCTCAGACTTGGTGGACATACCTATGAAAGTCTTATGCCGCGTACACACGATAATTTTTCGTCAGGAAAAAAAAAAACAACGTTTTTAAAAACGTCATTTAAAATGATCATGTGTGGGCTTCACATCGTTTTTCATCTTCTCAAAAATGAAAAAAAAAATTCGAACATGCTGCATTTTTTCACGTCGTTTTAAAAAAAGAGATTTTTTAATACAGCTTACCTGTAAAATCTTTTTCTTGGAGTACATCACGGGACACAGAGCAGCATATTCATTACTATATGGGTTATATGGAGTACCTTCAGGTGTGGACACTGGCAATGTTCCCCAAAAGAGGGGTGGGAGCTCTGTGTCCCGTGATGTACTCCAAGAAAAAGATTTTACAGGTAAGCTGTATTAAAAAATCTCTTTTTCTTTCTCGTACATCACGGGACACAGAGCAGCATATTCATTACTATATGGGATGTCCGAAAGCAATGCTTTAATGAGGGGAGGGAGACATCTTCCAAAAAAGGATTTAATTTAGAGGTATACTCAAATACTAGTAAATCCAACTTAAACAAGAAATGTAAATCTCAAATCAAATCAAGTGAGCCCCCTCAGATCCTGAGGAGCTTGAATCGCGGCCTGTAGTACTGACTGCCCAAAGGCTGTATCCGCATTCCTTCTTACGTCCAATTGATAAAATTTTGTAAACATGTGGACTGACGACCACGTTGCTGCCTTGCATATTCGAGCCATAGAGATCTGATGATGTGCTGCCCAGGAGGTGCCCATGGCCCTGGTAGAATGGGCCTTTACCGACAAAGGAGGAGGCAACCTCTTCAAACCGCAGGCCTGAACGATTAATTGTTTAATCCATCTTGCGATGGTGGATCAAGCAGCTGCCTGACCCATCTTGGGCCCTTCCGGTAAAACGAACACCACATCTGTTTTCCGAACCTTCTCTGTAGCTTTAAGATAGGCCTTTATGGCCCTGACAATATCCAACGTATGCAGCAACCCCTCCTTTCTAGAGGTGGGTTTTGGAAGAAGGATGGAAGTACCACATCCTGGTTCAGGTGGAAACTGGATATAACCTTTGGTAGAAAGGAAGGATGAGGACGGAACCCCGCCCTATCCTTATGTAAAATGAGATATGGTTCCTTACAAGATAAGGCTGCCAATTCCGATACTCTCCTGGCCGAAACTATGGTGATCAGAAATACCGACTTTCTAGTCAGTAAAACCAAAGGTACCTCAGCCAACGGCTCAAGGGGTTGTTTCTGTAGAGTTGACAGAACAAGATTTAAGTCCCATGGACAAAGTGGTGATTTGACCAGAGGATTAACACGTAAGACTCCCTGTACGAAGATCTTAACCAGCGAGTGGACGGCCAGCGGCCTCTGAAACCACACTGATAAGGCTGAAATCTGTCCCTAGATCGTGCTTAATGCCAGGCCTTTATCCACTCTTAGCTGGAGAAAACGTAATACTCTATCAATGGTATACTTGCGGGAAACCCATCTCTTAGCCTCACACCAGCCTACGTAGGCCCTCCAAACCCTGTAACAAAATTACCCTGGAGGCCGACTTTCTAGCCTTAATGAGGGTAGGGATTACCTGCCTAGACAGACCTCTACCCCTGAGAATCAGGTATTCAGCCGCCAGGCCGTCAAATTTAGACGCCATAATGCAGGGTGGAGGATCGGGCCTTGTGAGAGTAGGTCTGGCCATAGAGGAAGAGTCCAAGGGCCTTCCGCTGCCAATTTCAGGACTAGTGAGTACCATGCCCTCCGGTACCAAGCAGGGGCTACCAGGATAACCGGCCTGTGCTATGATCCTGCGCCACAGGCGGGGTAGTAACTGCAGCGGGGGAAATGCATATAGAAGTTATGATTGATGCCAAGGGCAAACCAACACATCGGTTCCGCAGGCCATAGGGTCCCTCGTTCGAGACATGAACCTGTCTAGCTTCTTGTTGAATCCTGATGCCATGACCTCCACGTCTGGCACTCCCCACTTCTGGCAGATTGTCTGAAAAAACTTGTGGATGCAGAGACCACTCCCCCGGCGACAGGGTTTGGCGAATTAGGAAGTACGCCTGCAGGTTGTCCACCTCGGGAATGAATGTCCCCAATATGCAGGGTACATAAACCTCTGCCCACCGAAAAACCAAGCTCCTCTCACTCTGAGTGGCTTGACTCTTGGTTCCCCCTTGGTGGTTCACATATATGCCACCGCTGTGGCATTGTCTGAATGACTTCTCACCGAGGACCCCTGTAATCTGGATGTCTATGCCAGGAGGGCTAGCCGAGCCACTCTGATCTCCCAGACCTTGATGGGCAGCTGCCTCTCCGCCTCTGCCCAAGTTCCTTGGCGAGTGAACCCGTTCAAGACCGCTCTCCAGCCTTCCAGACCACTGGGCAGAACCAAGCTGCTAGAATTGCTGTCTGTAGGACACGAGTGTGGAAGCGCGTGGTATCGCCTCGAACATGGCCATTAGTTTGCCTAGTAATCGCATACATAGGCGAATAGTTGGTTCTCTTTTGCTTAGAACCAACTGAATCAATCTTTTGATAGCCTCGACCTTTACCAGGGGCAGGAACACCCATCTTCTGTTCTGTGTCTAATCTCATGCCGAGATATTCCAACTGCTTTGTAGGTTGAAATGCTGATCTTTCCCCGGTTTAGGACTCAGCCGAACCTCTCGAGGTACTGAACCATGAGGGCTACTACGCATTCCACCAAGGAAGCGAGTGATCTATGATTAAGAGGTCGTCCAGGTATGCTAGGACCGAGATCCCTTGGATCCTTTAGAATTGGAAGTGACGCTGTATCACTGCGAAGCGTAAAAACAAAAATATTTGATGTGGCTGAAAGACTTGGTACATGAAGGTAACCATCCTTTATGTCTATAGAAGCCAGATCCTTCTGGAGTGTGGCGACTGCTGACCGAACGGATTCTGTCCGGAAAGAGCGAACCCTTAGGTAAGCATTTAAACCTTTTAGGTCCAAAATTGGTCTGACATCGCCAATGGGCCTTGGTATGACAAACAGATTGGAATAGAAACCTAGCCCCTGTTCTTGGGCTGGTACCTCTACCATTATGCCCTGGTAAAGCAGATGATCCAACGCCGCCCGCATTGAGGCCTTCCTTGTGGAGGAAATTTTAGAAATTCTAATCTGTCGCCTGCAGCCACAGATGATCGGACCCCCTCTGTCGGGGATCGATCCCCAGAGGCCTGTCCTTGCGATCCATTGTTAAAAGTTTGATCGCGCAGGAGGTCCGTACTGCCTGGAATTTGAGGGCCCTGGAACAGGGGGGAGCTGCCTTTTAAACGCAGGACCCCGGAACTTCTTTTGACTGGTAAAAGGGTACTTTTGCCACTTGAAACAGTCTGAATGTATTTATCCAGATCTTTCCATGGAAGGGCAAACCTGCCAGCAGTCTTTTACATGGGCTCGGCCGCCCAGTTCTTCAACCATAAGAGCCTTCTCATATGCACTAAAAATAGTGACAACGAGACGCCTGCTGGATGGAGTCTTTTTATAACCTCTACCGCAAAGCACAGAGCTCTGGGAATATCCAATAACTCCTCTGCCTATTGGGCAGGGATGTCTTAAGCATCTGTTTTGTCTGGTTCTTTAACGCCTGAAAAAACTCCAATTGCAGCCACTGCTGGCTGTAGCCAAGGATGCTGGAAAAAGTGTCTCTAAACGTTTATCGACCGGGACCTTAAACATTTGTATGTTTCCCCTTAGGCCAGTTAATGATTTATTCACCCATGAGATGGCTGCGTCCACAGTTGGGAGCGCCCCCTTTCTTAGAAAAATGTCTTTTCCATAGGGTAAATAACAGAAAACCTTCCAGGTTGTCTCCCATCCAGGCACTAACCAGGCCCGACCCTGCTTAGCCTCCGAGATCAGACGAGATCGGGCGCTTTCCGGTGCCCGAACCGGGACCTGAACCCTGGACCCTCAGACCAAAAGTCCGATGCTCTACCGACTGAGCCATCCGGGCCCCTTTTAAAGAGCAATTGGTCAGGGGAAAGAGTGCCTGCAAGCACAAATATTTCCTGGCAGACGTGCATAAAGACTACCCTCTCGTCAGCTTTAGGCGGCAGAAAAAATTCTGTCCGGTCGTCCCAATCCTGGAAAAACCAATTCCTCTAACAGAGGATGGACCGGAAAAGCTGCGTTGCTTAAAGGCGCTTTTAAAAGAACCCAAAGAGGATACCGCAGGAACCTGAGGCTCTGGAAATGGCAAATTAAATGCCGAGCGGACCCTGTCTGTCAAAGACTGGACCCACAGACTCTCCGTCTGGGAGGCTGAAAACGATTCTTCAGTGGTAGATCCTTCCTCTAGGTTCTGTCCCTTTTGGCGATGGGGATCTAGTCCGCTTCTTGCCAGAAAAAGAGCCAGCGATCATAGCTGTTAACTTTTTTCTCTAGCCCCCCTAGGGTGACGGCTAGCATCTCCTCTGTGATAACACAGGGTTGGGCCGACCTGGGCCAGCCTCAGCACCAGACCCCCTTAATGGCTTATCCAGGGTGACCCCCATAGGAATAACCTGTGGGGAAAGTATTGGCATATCATCAGAACCAGAGGAGGAACCCCTTTGTCTTTGCCTTTTCTTTTCTTTATTTTTTGTGTTTTGATCCTGAACCCTTGGAAGCCATAATACAAAACCGAGGGACTCCGCTTACAACAACAGACTGTTATAGCCAGGAGTACAAAAAAATAAGGTTTAGGGGACAATAGGATCACTAATGCCCAAAAACGGTGGGGCTCAGTATGTTTTCCTTTATAATATTATTCACAACATACAGCCCCACCCCCAACATGTTTGCCAGCATTCAACCTGTTGCCAAGGGGATTTTGGCTTAACAAAAAGTATTGGAGCTGACTCCAGCATGTAGTACCCCTTCTCGCCACCGGGAGTCACTGTGCTGCCACTCTACGTCCTCTCTCTCCAGCTCAGCTTTGAACTGAGCTAAGAACGCGCCTGCTGTGTATAACAGCAATTGAAGGCACGCCCACTCTACACTGCAGTCACGCTCACCGCCCCCCCCCCCCTCCCGAACGGAGCGAAAATTTTCTATATGCATGCGCGCGTGCACGCGTGCGCGCGACTGTCGGGGGAGAAAAGCCCAGGAGGAGACGCACTCTGGAGCCCAGGAATGCAGGTTGGAGGACGCATCAGGCAGCAGATTTTGAATCCCGGCAAGGTAAGGCTAAAACAGGCCCCTAAGGAGTCCCTTTAGCCTAGAGACAGATCTGTTTTTTTTTTTTTTTTAAAAGATCTTCAACCAGCAAACAGCAGGTAGCTAGCAAACATACATAGATAGGTAGGGGGATCAAGTGATGGGGGGGAAACATTTCAGGGCATCCTGTCCATCAGACATAGTGACCATGGTGCCAATGCAGAGCATACTCAGGCTACCCCCCTTAAGATCTCCCCTGGAGAGCCTGCTGTCGAACCAAGTCCCGCAGGCTCCCCTCTTACCTGCTCCATGCCGCAGGACGTTTTGCAAAACGGTCCAATCTTCTCCCATCTCCGTGGGTAGCGTAGTAGACCTTCAGGCACTGGGGTCCTGGAAGGAGCCGCTGTCCTGGACCTATACAGCACCCTGGCAAACAGGATCTTTTGGTTTAGAAAACTCCAAGTCCTGGGCCCAGGGTCCAGCCCTCTAGAGAGGAGCATTATAGGCAAAACCCCACGGTTTGGGGCCCGGGTACTGTCCACTTTGGCACTGAGGCTCCTTGGACAGATCCGGTTAGCCCGCCTTAATCCCAAGGATGTGGAGGCAAAGCTATTCCGTGACCAACACCTAAGACACTGGCGAAAAAAACTGAGGTACTTCCTCTATGGGAGGGGGTTATATAGGGAGGGGACTTCCTGTTTGAGATTGCCAGTGTCCACACCTGAAGGTACTCCATATAACCCATATAGTAATGAATATGCTGCTCTGTGTCCCGTGATGTACGAGAAAGAAAATGTTGTTTTTTGGGTTGTAAAAAATGATCGTGCGTGGTCTAAAATGACGTTTTAAACCCGTGCATGCTCAGAAGCAAGTTATGAGATGGGAGCGCTCGTACTGGTAAAACTACCATTCATAATGGAGTAAGCACATTCATCACGCTGTAACAGACAAAAAAAGAGTGGTGTTTTACTAAGAAGGAATCAGCTAAAAGCAGGCCAAAGGCGAATAGAACTTCCCCTTTAGAGTGCCGTCGTATGTGTTGTACGTCACCACGCTTTGTTCATAATTTTTCAAAAACGATGGTGTGTGGGTAGCATCGTTTTTAATAATGAAGTTGGAAAAACTCATGCTGAGTCATGACGAGAAAAATGCAATTTTTAAAATTGGTCGTGTGTAGGCTCCAGGGCATTTTTCTCGATGAGAAAAATGGCCATTAAAAATTTAGAACATGCTCTATTTTTTCTCTGAGTTTTTCAAGTTGTCGTTTTTCTCGTCGTGAAAAACGGTCGTGTGTACACTTTAATGACGGGGAAATAAAAGCGCATGCTCAGAAGCAAGTTATGAGAATGGAAATTTGCATAATCAGCCCAAAGGGTGGCGCTATTCGAATGGAACTTCTCTTTTATAGTGTCGTCATACGTGTTGATTTTTTTCACGATCGTGTGTATGCACGGCAGGATTGACAAGAATCACGTCGTGAAAAACATATTTTTTTTCCATGACATAAAAAATGGTCGTGTGTACGCGGCTTAACACAAATTGGTGTTAAACTTCTGCATATAACCTGGCTTACACTGTATTAAAGCAGAACTTTAGGTCTAAGATGAAACATCTTAAATGCTTAGACAGATGAATTCAGCTTGGACCAATGTAACTATGCATATCTCAATTCCTGAGGGAGCACTGTGGAAGCTGATTGTCACTGTAGTATTCATTGCTCTACCTGTGCCAAGCAGATTATCCACTGCATACTGACCATAGAGGGCCATTCCTGTGCTATTGCTATTCACAGAATGCCTTGTAATTTTTCTACTGAATACCAAGTCATTTATGAATGGACAATGTGCAAATTGTGACATCACTATCCCTATTTTCGACCTTATCCAGCGAATGCCTAGTTTTTATTTAAAAAAAAAACAGCCTAACCCAGCCTAAAAAGTATACTTTAACCACCTGAGGCCCACGCTATAGCTAAATGATGGCTACAGCGTGGACCTGAATTTCCAACAGGACGTCCTTTGACGTCCGCCCCTTTTGACGTTCCCCGCACGCGCTTCCGAGCGCGCATCGGGGAAATTCTAAGCTAGCTGTGTCCCTTGGACACAGCCAATCACAGATCGCGGCGAACGGCCAATCAGAGTGGCCGTTTGCTATGCGATCTGTGCGGCCAATGAGAGATGATCTCAAATGTAAACATATGAGATCATCTCTCATTGCCGTTTTACACAGAGACAGAGTCCTGTCTCTGGGGAGCAGACCGATCTGTGTCCCTTGTACATAGGGACACGGATCGGTCACCTCCCCCAGTCACCCCCCTCCACCTACAGATAGAACACTATGCAGGGAACACATTTAACCCTTTCCTCACCCCTTCAATGGCAGTCACATTTATACAGTAATTAGTGCATATTTATAGCACTGATCGCAGTATAAATGTGAATGGCGCCAAAAATGTGTCTGCCATAATGTCGCAGTCCCCCCAAAAAATCGCAGATCGCCACCATTACTAGTAAAAAAAAATAATAAAAAAAAATATTTTGTAGGCGCTATAACTTTTGCGCAAACCAGTCGCTTATTGCGATTTTTTATTTTTTACCAAAAATATGTAGAATACGTATCGGCCTAAACTGAGAATTTTTTTTTTTTAATTGGGCTATTTATTATAGCAACAAGTAAAAAATAATGAATTTTATGAAAAAATATTATTAAAAGACTGTGGGCTGTTGCTTTCTGTAAGCAATCAGAAAAATACATTTATTTGTCCAATTAATTGTTTTTTGTTGCCAGACTGTCTAAATGTCTAAATTGTCTACATTTTAACCACTTGCTTACTGGGCACATATACCCCCCTCCTGCCCAGGTGAAATTTCAGCTTCCGGCACTGCGTCGCTGTAACTGACAATTGTGCGGTCATGTGACGTCCCTTTTTCCCCACAAGTAGAGCTTTCTTTTGGTGGTATTGGATCACCTCTGCGGTTTTTCTTTTTTGCGCTATAAACAAAAAAGAGTGACAATTTTGAAAAAAAAAATACAATTTTCGGAACAATGCCTCTCCAGTTTACTATAGTCCAGATATGGCCTCCTGGCAAATGTGACTACACCAACACATGCTCGTATCACTTCTAGTATGTATTTCTAAATAGGATAAGCACACAGGATTATGGTAAGACAAATTTAAAAATCTTATTCCCAGACAGAACTAATTTGGTTAGAGCTGTTTCTGTTGACTGTTCTTAACAGCATCGTTCATACAGCAGCATTAACAAATAGGGATGAGCTTTATGTTCGGGTCGAACATAAGTTCGACTCAAACATTGGCTGTTTGCCCGTTTGCCGGGTAGCAAACCCTATAGCCGACTGCTGCTATCAGAGAGGAAGCTTTGTGTTCACCAGAGCCTCTAGTGGTGAGGATGGCCTTCGCCACAGCTGGATCCATGTTGCGACCCCTGGGATCCCCTAGGTCACGCTCCACAGGGAGAGAGGGGAAGTAGCAAGCAGGACAAGCGATAGTGACGGGTAAGCCAAGGTCAGGGAAACAGGCAGACAAGGGTAACCGAGGGACAGGCAAAAGGTCATGGTCACAGACAAACAGGAGAAGTCAGGGACGAGACAAAACCGGTACACAGGAAGGTAATCATAGCAAACTGCAGACAGGAACTTAAGCTAACAACACGGTTGAACAGCACTGCAGACCTGTAGTGCAACAGTTAATATAGACTTCCTGGGATGGCCTGGGTGGGGCCATACAGGAAGGAGAGGTGATAAAAAGGCAACCAGAACAGAGTCAGGCCTCTAATGAACAGATGGAGACAGGTAAGCTGCCAGACTTTATTGCATGTCCATGACATCAAAAGTGATAATTTTAAAGGTTAATATGCAAGTTATTGTCATAAAAAGTGTTTAGGGACCTGGGTCCTGCCCCAGGGGACATGTATCAATGCAAAAAAAGTTTTAAAAACTTTTTTTTTTCGGGAGCAGTTATTTAAATAATGCTTAATGTGAAACAATAAGAGTGAAATATCCTATTAAATTTTGTACCTGGGGGTGTCTACAGTATGCCTGTAAGGTAGCGCATGTTTCCCATGCTTAGAAAAGTCCCTGCACAAAATGACATTTCTAAAGGAAAACAAGTCATTTAAAACTACTTGTGGCTATAATGAATTGTCGGGCAATACAGATAAACGATAAAAGTCATTGAAAAAAACGACATGGGTTCCCCCCAGTCCATTACCATCCCTTTGGGTCTGGTATGAATATTAAGGGGAACCCCAAACCAAAAATAAATAAATGCGTGGGGGTCCCCCCAAATTCCATTACCAGGCTGTTCCCATGTTGATGGGGACAAGGGCCTCATCCCCACAACCCTTGCCCGGTGGTTGTGGGGGTCTGCAGGTGGGGGGCTTATCGGAATCTGGAAGCCCGCTTTAACAAAGAGGACCCCCAGATCCTAACCCCCTATGTGAATTGGTAATGGGGTACATTTTACCCGTACCATTTCACCCAAAAAAGTGACAAAAAGGTAAAAAACACACATAGCTTGGGACAAGTCCTTTAATAAAAATAAAATCCAGCACTGTAATTCTTCTACAACCCGCCGCCACAAATGATACAGCCTCCATAGGAGGCACCCAGCCGAATGACGCATGACCCGTCTGACAGCTCTTAAATAACCAAGAGCAGGGCCACCCGTGATGTGGACTGGTGACCCTGCCTCCCTTTGAAGCAACAGGGGTTTCCGGTGGTTTTCCCAGTGGTGTCATGAGTGATCCCGGCCCCTCTGACGCATCACAGGAAACCCTGAAGGGCCTGGTAATGGAATTTGGGGAGACCCCCATTCATTTTGTTTTCAATGACTTTTATCTGTATTGCCAGGACCCGACATATCATTATAGCCGCAAGTAGTTATAAATACTTTTTTTCCTTTGAAAATTTTGTGCAGGGACTTTTCTAAGCACGGGAAACATGCACTACTAAAATCACTGCTCCCAAAAAAATGGCTGTTTTAAAAAAAAATTGCATCGATACATGTCCCCTTGGGCCAGGTCCCCAAACACTTTTTATGACAATAACTTGCCTATTAACCTTTAAAATTACCACTTTAGATTTTTCATGTTCGTGTCCCTTAGACTTTAACTGTGTTTGCACGTTTATACAATTTTTTTGCCTGTTCGCATGTTCTGCTGCGAACCGAACTCAGGGGGAGGGGGTGTTCAGCTCATCCCGATTAACAAAGTACATCTTATTGCATGGCACTCTCCCAGCAATTCCTTGAATTCACTGGCATAGAGTTCAAGCTCTAAAACTGGGTATACTGTACATGTATCCTTCATGCTGAACCAGCTGAATTTTGATCTGAGTGTACGGCTCTCTGTTCAACAGAAGACGATCTTTAGACTCGCTTTTGTTGAATGGTCCTGCTGGAAAATCAGCATTCAATCAGCTTCTGCAGCCAATAGCGCTGATCAGTGTATACTGATGGGGGTGTAAAGATCTTTGTTGAGTTAAATAGCTCAGAGAGGCAGATCGCTGCATCCACATTGTTTATGCGGATTCTGGTAATTTAAGTTTTGTTTTCTTTCATCCCGCTGGTTGAAAAAAAAACTCTCTGGGCCAGATTCAGGTAGATGGGAGCATCTTTGCTCCAGAGTAACGCTTCTCATTTGCGTTACGCTGCAGAAATTTTAGGAGCAAGTGCTGTCATTCACGAAGCACTTGCTCCTAAAGTTGCGGCAGCGCATCGCAAATGAGCCGGCGGAATTCAAATTGGGCGGGTACGGGGCGTGTAGTATTAAAACGAAGCGCGTTCCCGCCGCGAACGTACTGCGCATGCGTCGAGTATCAAAACATCCCCGTGCGCATGCTCCAAATTCTGTGAATGAACGTCAATGACGTCACATTCCCATTCATGAACGTTTTACGCAAGCAACGTTTTTTATTTTTTTTCCGACGCGATGACGACGCCTATACCTAACATAGGATATTCCAACCTCATGTAGGTATAACTATGCGCCGCGTATCCCGTCCGGAAACGTCGTAACGTCACTGCGTCGCGCCGGAATGCGATCGTGAATTGACGATTTCCGCTCATTAACATATTTTTTGAGCGGAAAAATCGGCGGGAACGCCCCCGGCGCCATTTTTAAGTTGAAGTAACGATGCGATGGCGAAACTCAGTTACGCTGCTCGCATCGGAGCTTCAACCCGGCGTTTCTTGTGTTTTTGGTTACAGAAAACAGAAACGCCGGCTTAAAGTCACAGTTAGGCTGGCGGATCACTGGATCTGCCAGCCTAACTGTTCCTGAATCTGGCCCTCTGTTATACCCAACTTTAGGCTTTTCCCATCTGTGGGTAAGGTTTAACAACTCTCAACGGAGAGTTGACTTGACATTCTTCCCTCAAACAAACACATCAGCAGTACATGCCACAACATTGTGTAACTTTAAAGTTGGGTATACACTTTGAGGTTTTTTTTACTCAACCAGTAGGTTCAATAAAAAAAAAACTCAGATTGTAGCATCCACACAAGTGATGGGATTTTCCCTGCTCTGCTAGAATATTTCCTATTGTATTCTGACAGAGAGGACTACCCCCTGATCAGCACTGCAACCATCAGATGCAGAGAGTTAATCTTGATTTTCCAGCAGGACCATTTGATAGGAGCGGTTCTAATGACTAGCTTCTGTTGAAAGAGAGGGGTACACATAGATCAAAAATTAGTCTGGTTTCTGCTAAATTGGCTGAATTTGGATATTTGTATACCCGACTTAGAAAAGTTTCTACAGATCAAGAGAGCAAGGTCAGAAAAATACTGTTCATAGGAATAAAAAAAAAAAAATCATTAGAAATGTCATACATATTCAAAAGGCACTTAGCTATCTTTATTGTATTGTGAATCTTGTAAACAACTTACTCTTGCAAATTAATTTTAATCCTCTTACAAAGTCAATTTGCAGTTCTAAGCAATGATACAATTAATTCAGTAGCCATCATTCTTTGCAATATTCATGCTCTGCTGTAGTTCGGAGGCAAAAAGTTTGACAAATAGACACAAAAGACTTATGAGAATGAAGCAGATGGTAACATGGATATATATACATAAAACTATTCCTCCTTTGTTAATCTCTGCTTAGTTTTTTTTCTCTTAGTCTCCTGGGCAGGATCAAAATGTGGTTGTCAAAAGTGTCACATTTGTAATGAAAAAGATTACTTGTATTTGGTTGAAAATGCTTAGTGATATTTAGTGGTAAACAAAGCTTCTGCTGCTTTCAGCACCTGGTTTATAAATATTTTTTCTTTGAATCTTACTGTATTTTAAGGGATCAGCAACACATTGCATTTGTACTTCGTGCCTCTTGTCTTGGGAAAACCATGATTAATCTCCTTGTCCTCATACATTAAAAGTTCCTAAACACTTAGGGCCAGATTCAGAAAGCACTTAACTTAGCCGGCGTTTCAGGAAATGCGTGGCGTAATTGTGAATATGCGCCTGCGTATCTATGTGCCGTATCCCCAAAACGATATACGCCAGATATCTAGATTTTTACAAACGTGTAATTTCGATAGACCGGCGCATTGAGCGCGCAGCAAAAATGCGCTAGACACACCATTGATTTGCTAGGCAAATAGCAAATGAGGGAGTTACGGCAATCCACAAAAGTAAGTTTGTGCGGCGCAGGCTACGCGCTGTGCCCATCAGCTGCACGTCCTGTCTAAAATTAGTCCATATAAAAGCAGGTTTAAAATTAGACAATCCGTCTACATGTCAGCTAAGAAACACCATTAGGGACGAGCTGAGCAGCCACACTTGCAGGACAACAATCTGTATGCCAACATGCCAGGGGCATCCTTGCTCATAGCTATACTACTGACTTTAGATGAGCGCAGAAGGAGGAGGGCACGGAGGAGGGCACGGGAGAGGATATACCGCACACGCATAGACCTCTTTGGCATGAGTGATTCTGAGGTGTATTGCATCTTCAGATTCACCCCTCATGCCATCCTGGAATTAACCACAACCCTGCAGGAGGACATCACCAGCCCAACACATGACACCCATGACAGCTACATATACAATCATAGCCCCATCCCAACAGAATTCGAACAGAACATGTATGGGGACAGCTGGCTGGTTGGTGAGTGACATGGGTGGCAGGCATGGCTGCCCCCCCCCCCATGATGCAGAAATCACAAGGGGCACATGCACTACTAACATCCTCCTGTTTTTTCCCTTCCAGGTGACTATGCATATGCACTGGGACCCCATCTCATGACTCCTATCCGGAACCCCCCCATGGTACCCTGTTGTATTCCCCAAACTTTTTATGCCAAATCATCGGTGCATGTTGCATGCTGCACAACTTCCCAGTGAGAAAGGGCCTGGAGATTGACATAAGTGATGACCTGACCCCCGAACCAGACAATCCCC